>CM045448.1:37558519-37561562 GCA_024666655.1 Dascyllus trimaculatus
ATAATGGACAATAATAGCGACCCAATAATACAGTAATATAACAATAATAAAACAGATTTTTAAAATCTGTAACAGAACAGACAAAAAGGAACAGATAACATCTCATTCACAGATTTTTACATTAATAACACAACAGACAATAGTCAATGAGAAATGAGTTTGACACCCCTGATGTACATGGTGGCTGAGAAAGTTTGTGACACAATCCTTGAAATTGGTCAGCTAAGTCTGAGCACCTTGAAATTTCTGCCACATCCCGACATGCGCCACACCTGGACGTGCGCCACGTCCCGACACGCGTGGGTGTGCGAGGGCCCGTTCAACGCTGCTTGCAGCTTTAATTATTATTATTATTTTTCTCCTGACAGAAGAACTGCATTTTTGCGGGCCTAAACACGCTCAAAAACTCACGAAAATTTGCACACACATCAGAAGTGGCGAAAAATTTTATATTTCATGGGAGCTGCACATGTGTGTGGCAAAATGGCTCTATAGCGCCACCTTGAAAATTGGGTTCTATGGGAGTTAATACGCCTAGTTTCATGTAACCCTACCAAATTTGGTACACATGTGCACCAAGACAAGACAAACAAAATTGCCTAATCAATCCATCAGCAAAAATGTAAAGGAAGTCCGCCATTTTGCTTTATATTTTTGATTATTGGTCATATTCAAAAGCTATAACCGCACACAGGGTAACTCCAAGACAGCTGAAATTTGGTCAGCATATACAACAGGCCCTTGTAATTAAAAGTTATCAAAACGCTCGGCAAAAGTCTGAGGGCGTGGGCGTGGCGGCCTCCTGAACTTCGATGTCTCGCCATGACTACTAAAGTGTTTATATCTCAGCTGTACATGATCCGATCTGGCCCAAATTTCATGTGCTGGACAACAGTCCACTTCTGAACACATCCACATTTTAAAATTTAGTCATAGTCATAGCGTCACCTAGTGGTAAAAGGATTCTCATTTGTCCTTACCACTGCTCCATACTTTGTGATATCATCCTGAAATTTGGCCAGTATATACAACAGGCCTTAAAGATGAGAAGTTATCAAAATCTTCCACAAAAGTCAAAGGATGTGACCGTGGTGGCCCTCTGACCTTTATGTACTTTTACCATTGTCAGCAGCTCTGGATTAAATCCAGATAAATGGTGCAACGATGACACCTACTGTTCAAATCGTATAAATGCAGGTCTGTGTCATTGTAGAAAAATCCCTCTGTTTCAATACATTTTAATGTATTATTATTATTTGGTTGACCGTATTAAACTGAAATTTGGTGACATACGCCTCAAGACATTGATGATGATTCATGGAGAAAACTGTGACTGGTAGTCAAACAGTGTGTCTGTTGTGGCGTGGCGAACTTGATGTCTCGTCATGACAACTAAAATGTTTATATCTCAGCTGTACATGATCCAATCTAGTCCAAATTTCATATTCTGGACAAGAGTCCACTTCTGAACACATCCACATTTTAAAATTTAGTCATAGTCATAGCACCACCGATTGGTAACAGGAACTTAAAGGCAGGATATTTGCAGGTATCATTGCTTCAAACTTTGCAATATAAGCAATATATATATAAAGCTGACGTGCAAAAGCTCATATCTCTCCCAAAACCTTTCACTCATGTTTTAAAACTAAATTTCTTTCTCATATATATAGTCAGTGCCACCAAAATTGCACTGACTATTCTCAATTGCTTTGGCTCATTTCTTGAAACAGATCAGACGTTCTCAACACTCTTGGTGCTTTTGCCAAAATAACCTGGATGGTTCAGCACAACACCATGGTTCACCTGCAAAAGCTCATATCTCTCCCAAAACAGTTCACACAACTGGTCAAAACTAAATTCTATTCTCATATAAATAGTCAGTGCCTCCAAAATTCATCGTCCCTTTGGCATTGTGTGAGCACTCTTATAAATGTCTATTCATATAATGGTTTGTGTCATTTGAAAACAAAATAGCATTTTGAGAAGTAATAATATCATTTTGAATGTAAAGTTTCAATTGAAGGAGAATTGAGGGCTTTTGCTCATTGTGTGTGTGTTTTCTGATTTGTATGCAGAGTTCTGAAAGTATGAGGCATACTTTCAGAAAATGTGTGTAAACAATCAAGAAAACTGTATTGACACACATAAAGTAACTTTCATACATCAGAGTAAAAAGAAAATCTATACAGCATAACATACTGTAATTTAAACACATAAACAAAAAACAAGGAACATTATATGGAGCCTACAGTGCTGTAAATAAAGCTGTCCTCACCGTCCCTCTCCTGGCCACTGTATGTTCATGACTAATCCTGACAGTTGAACAGACTATTGTGCATGTGATGACTTACACAATGAAATGATGCTGACATGTTTTGGAGTGAACAACCATCACACTGAGAAGTCAACAATCAGTTTAGTTCAACAAGATCTATTCACTTGGATATTGTGCTAAATGCAGGCTACCTGTACTAAATCATTTGCAAAGATGTACTGAGACATCGAGACAATTACTAAGATGTTTGTAATTTGATGAAATGAAGGAGAAATGCCAGTCTGTTGTGAACAATTGCCTAGTAGTTTGGAGGTTTGTCCATGTTGTTTTGAGAATGTAATTTCAGTTTCGAGAAATGAACCAAACCTATGGAGAAAAACTGTACAAACAACGATATATCAAATATGTATTTCAACTAGTTTAATTATACATTTGTCAATATTCATATCATCACAGATTGTAGCTAGAAAAGCACCTAGAGAGCACAGACCTCCGCCAAGGAGCTCCAGTCCACCCCAACACAATCTCCCAACGACAAAGTATACTTAAAAAACACTCAACATCTTTGTGCTATAAATGTGCACATATATGCTCTGTCCTACCACAAGGTGGCACTGCAGGACTTTCTAACACTCCCAATGTTAAATATCTTTTAAAAAATTCCTGGATCCAGACACTGATCTGGATCACTCCCAAAACTCAATCATTTGTTCCTTGTCCCATTTCACAGGGGCTGAGGGGGCAACTCCCACTTCATTTCATGTG
>CM045449.1:0-270000 GCA_024666655.1 Dascyllus trimaculatus
CAGGAAACGTCCAGTAAACGTTCAAAACATTTAGGAAACGTCCAGTAAACGTCCACTAAACGTCCAGTAAACGTTCAGTAAACGTCAAGTAAACGTTCAGTAAACGTCAAGTAAACGTTCAGTAAACGTCCAGTAAACGTCCAGTAAACGTTCAGTAAACGTCAAGTAAACGTTCAGTAAATGTCAAGTAAACGTTCAGTAAACGTCCAGTAAACGTCCAGTAAACGTCCAGTAAACGTTCAGTAAATGTCAAGTAAACGTCCAGGAAACATTCAGTTAACGTTCAGTAAACATTCAGTAAACGTTCAGTAAACATTCAGTAAACGTCCAGTAAACGTCAAGTAAATGTCAAGTAAACGTCAAGTAAACGTCAAGTAAACGTCAAGTAAATGTTCAGTAAACATCCAGTAAACATCAAGTAAACGTCCAGTAAACGTTCAGTAAATGTCAAGTAAACGTCAAGTAAACGTCAAGTAAACGTCAAGTAAACGTCCAGTAAACATTCAGTAAACGTCCAGTAAACGTCAAGTAAACGTCAAGTAAACGTCCAGTAAACGCTCAGTAAACGCCAAGTAAACGCCCAGTAAACGCCCAGTAAACGCCCAGTAAACGCCCAGTAAACATTCAGTAAACGCTGGCAACGCCCAGTAACGCCCAGTAAACATCGCAAACGCCCAGTAAACGCCCAGTAACGGCCCAGTAAACGCTCAGTAAACGCCAAACGCCAAACGCCGTAAACCGCAACTGCAAACGCCCAGTAAACGCCTCAGTAAACGCTCAGTAAACGCTGGCAAACGCTCAGTAAACGTCCAGTAAACGTCCAGTAAACATCAAGTAAACGTCCAGTAAACGTCCAGTAAACGTCCAGTAAACGTTCAGTAAACGTCAAGTAAACGTTCAGTAAACGTCCAGTAAACGTCAAGTAAACGTCCAGTAAACGTCCAGTAAACGTCCAGTAAACGTTCAGTAAACGTCAAGTAAACGTTCAGTAAACGTCCAGTAAACGTCCAGTAAACGTCCAGTAAACGTTCAGTAAATGTCAAGTAAACGTCCAGGAAACGTTCAGTAAACGTTCAGTAAACATTCAGTAAACGTCCAGTAAACGTCAAGTAAATGTCAAGTAAACGTCAAGTAAACGTCCAGTAAACGTCCAGTAAACATTCAGTAAACGTCCAGTAAACGTCAAGTAAATGTCAAGTAAATGTCAAGTAAACGTCAAGTAAACGTTCAGTAAACGTCCAGTAAACATCAAGTAAACGTCCAGTAAACGTCCAGTAAACATTCAGTAAACGTCCAGTAAATGTCAAGTAAATGTCAAGTAAACATCAACTAAACGTCCAGTAAACGTCCAGTAAACATTCAGTAAACGTCCAGTAAACGTCAAGTAAATGTCAAGTAAACGTCCAGTAAACATCAAGTAAACGTCCAGTAAACGTCCAGTAAACATCAAGTAAACGTCCAGTAAACGTCCAGTAAACATTCAGTAAACGTCCAGTAAACGTCAAGTAAATGTCAAGTAAACGTCCAGTAAACATCAAGTAAACGTCCAGTAAACGTTCAGTAAATGTCAAGTAAACGTCAAGTAAACGTCAAGTAAACGTCCAGTAAACATTCAGTAAACATGCTGCTGATGGAGAGGTTCTCCCCTGAGAGCAGATCCTCCAGGACATGTTCTGGTCCGGTCATGTGACATAAACATGTGACTGTCATTGATCAGCAGGTTCCTTTCAGACAGTCTGATCTATGCTGTGTTTGACCCGACAGAAAAAGATGGACAAGGGCGAGTACAGCGACCCCCAGAGCTTCGCCACCGACGTCAGGTTAATGTTCTCCAACTGTTACAAGTACAACCCTCCAGACCACGAGGTGGTGGCCATGGCCCGCAAGCTGCAGGTACGAACACCCTCCAGAACCTGTACTGATCCATCGCTGTGATCACCTATCAATAACCGCTGCAGAACATGTACCGGATTAACAGCTGTGGTCAATAATCAATAACCCCTAGTTACCTTATCAGTTATCAATAACATCTACAGAACCTGTAAATGATTGACCGCTGTAATCATTAATCAATACCCTCTGCAGACGTGATCCATGGCTGTGATCGGTTATCAGTATTCTCTGCAGGCATGATTGATTTGAGATGAATAAAGTATCTATCTATCATCTATCTATCTGATCTCTGATCAGTAATCAATGCCCTGTCTGTAGGATGTGTTTGAGATGCGGTTCGCTAAGATCCCAGATGAGGGCCTGGAGGCGTCGGTACCTTCTACCACCCCATTGGTCAGTAAAAGCACCGCCTCCTCTGACAGCAGCAACAACTCCTCCTCCGACGAATCGTCCGACTCCGAGGAGGAGCGAGCCACGCGATTGGCTGAGCTTCAGGAGCAGGTTGGTGCTGCCGACCAATCACAGGTCAAGAACAACTTTTTAAATATTTATTGAAGCTGTAGATGTTTCTGTCATGTTCACATTTCTTTATTGATCAATGTGTATTGATTATTGGTGATGGGTATTGATAATATTCTACCAGTTGAAGGCGTCTCTGCATATTGATTATTGGTGATCAGTATTGATATTATTCTACCAGTTGAAGGCGTCTCTGCATATTGATTATTGATAATCTGTATTGATAATATTCTACCAGTTGAAGGCGTCGGTGTGTATTGATTATTGGTGATCAGTATTGATATTATTCTACCAGTTGAAGGCGTCTCTGCATATTGATTATTGATAATCTGTATTGATAATATTCTACCAGTTGAAGGCGTCTCTGCATATTGATTATTGATAATCTGTATTGATAATATTCTACCAGTTGAAGGCGTCTCTGCATATTGATTATTGGTGATCAGTATTGATAATATTCTACCAGTTGAAGGCGTCTCTGCATATTGATTATTGATAATCAGTATTGATAATATTCTACCAGTTGAAGGCGTCTCTGCATATTGATTATTGGTGATGGGTATTGATAATATTCTACCAGTTGAAGGCGTCTCTGCATATTGATTATTGGTGATGGGTATTGATAATATTCTACCAGTTGAAGGCGTCTCTGCATATTGATTATTGATAATCAGTATTGATAATATTCTACCAGTTGAAGGCGTCTCTGCATATTGATTATTGATAATCAGTATTGATAATATTCTACCAGTTGAAGGCGTCTCTGCATATTGATTATTGATAATCTGTATTGATAATATTCTACCAGTTGAAGGCGTCTCTGCATATTGATTATTGATAATCTGTATTGATAATATTCTACCAGTTGAAGGCGTCTCTGCATATTGATTATTGATAATCAGTATTGATAATATTCTACCAGTTGAAGGCGTCTCTGCATATTGATTATTGATAATCTGTATTGATAATATTCTACCAGTTGAAGGCGTCTCTGCCTATTGATTATTGATAATCTGTATTGATGATATTGTACTAAGGCGTCTCTGCATATTGATTATTGATAATCAGTATTGATAATATTCTACCAGTTGAAGGCGTCTCTGCATATTGATTATTGGTGATGGGTATTGATAATATTCTACCAGTTGAAGGCGTCTCTGCATATTGATTATTGATAATCAGTATTGTTAATATTCTACCAGTTAAGGCGTCTCTGCATATTGATTATTGGTGATCAGTATTGATAATCTTGTACCAGTTGAAGGCGTCTGCGTATTGATTATTGATAATCGGTATTGATAATATTCTACCAGTTGAAGGCGTCTGCGTATTGATTATTGATAATTGGTATTGATAATATTCTACCAGTTAAGGCGTCTCTGCATATTGATTATTGATAATCAGTATTGATAATATTCTACCAGTTGAAGGCGTCTCTGCGTATTGATTATTGGTGATGGGTATTGATAATATTCTACCAGTTGAAGGCGTCTCTGCATATTGATTATTGATAATCAGTATTGATAACATTCTACCAGTTGAAGGCGTCTCTGCATATTGATTATTGATAATCAGTATTGATAATATTCTACCAGTTAAGGCGTCTCTGCATATTGATTATTGATAATCAGTATTGATAATATTCTACCAGTTGAAGGCGTCTCTGCATAATGATTATTGATAATCAGTATTGATAATATTCTACCAGTTGAAGGCGTCGGTGCGTATTGATTATTGATAATCGGTATTGATAATATTCTACCAGTTGAAGGCGTCTCTGCATATTGATTATTGATAATCTGTATTGATAATATTCTACCAGTTGAAGGCGTCTCTGCATATTGATTATTGATAATCGGTATTGATAATATTCTACCAGTTGAAGGCGTCTCTGCATATTGATTATTGATAATTGGTATTGATAATATTCTACCAGTTGAAGGCGTCTCTGCATATTGATTATTGGTGATCAGTATTGATATTATTCTACCAGTTGAAGGCGTCTCTGCATATTGATTATTGATAATCTGTATTGATAATATTCTACCAGTTGAAGGCGTCGGTGTGTATTGATTATTGGTGATCAGTATTGATATTATTCTACCAGTTGAAGGCGTCTCTGCATATTGATTATTGATAATCTGTATTGATATTATTCTACCAGTTGAAGGCGTCTCTGCATATTGATTATTGATAATCGGTATTGATAATATTCTACCAGTTGAAAGCGTCTCTACGTATTGATTATTGATAATCTGTATTGATAATATTCTACCAGTTGAAGGCGTCTCTGCATATTGATTATTGATAATCTGTATTGATAATATTCTACCAGTTGAAGGCGTCTCTGCATATTGATTATTGATAATCTGTATTGATAATATTCTA
Source organism: Dascyllus trimaculatus (assembly GCA_024666655.1). Classification (NCBI taxonomy): domain Eukaryota; kingdom Metazoa; phylum Chordata; class Actinopteri; family Pomacentridae; genus Dascyllus; species Dascyllus trimaculatus. The sequence continues at coordinate 4,801 of CM045449.1, forward strand.
CCAGTTGAAGGCGTCTCTGCATATTGATTATTGGTGATCAGTATTGATAATATTCTACCAGTTGAAGGCGTCTCTGCATATTGATTATTGATAATCAGTATTGATAATATTCTACCAGTTGAAGGCGTCTCTGCATATTGATTATTGGTGATGGGTATTGATAATATTCTACCAGTTGAAGGCGTCTCTGCATATTGATTATTGATAATCTGTATTGATAATATTCTACCAGTTGAAGGCGTCTCTGCATATTGATTATTGATAATCTGTATTGATAATATTCTACCAGTTGAAGGCGTCTCTGCATATTGATTATTGATAATCTGTATTGATAATATTCTACCAGTTGAAGGCGTCTCTGCATATTGATTATTGATAATCAGTATTGATAATATTGTACCAGTTGAAGGCGTCTCTGCATATTGATTATTGGTGATCGGTATTGATAATATTCTACCAGTTAAGGCGTCTCTGCATATTGATTATTGATAATCAGTATTGATAATATTCTACCAGTTAAGGCGTCTCTGCCTATTGATTATTGATAATCTGTATTGATTATATTGTACTAAGGCGTCTCTGCATATTGATTATTGTGAATGGGTATTGATAATATTCTACCAGTTGAAGGCGTCTCTGCATATTGATTATTGATAATCAGTATTGATAATATTCTACCAGTTAAGGCGTCTCTGCATATTGATTATTGATTATCAGTATTGATCATATTGTACCAGTTGAAGGCGTCTCTGCATATTGATTATTGGTGATCAGTATTGATAATCTTGTACCAGTTGAAGGCGTCTGCGTATTGATTATTGATAATTGGTATTGATAATATTCTACCAGTTAAGGCGTCTCTGCATATTGATTATTGATAATTTGTATTGATAATATTCTACCAGTTGAAGGCGTCTCTGCATATTGATTATTGATAATCAGTATTGATAATATTGTACCAGTTGAAGGCGTCTCTGCGTATTGATTATTGATAATCGGTATTGATAATATTGTACCAGTTTAAGGCGACTCTGCATATTGATTATTGATAATCAGTATTGATAATATTCTACCAGTTAAGGCGTCTCTGCATATTGATTATTGATAATCAGTATTGATAATATTCTACCAGTTGAAGGCGTCTCTGCATATTGATTATTGATAATCGGTATTGATAATATTCTACCAGTTAAGGCGTCTCTGCGTATTGATTATTGGTGACGGGTATTGATAATATTCTACCAGTTGATGGCATCTCTGCGTATTGATTATTGGTGATGGGTATTGATAATCAGTGTATTCTACCAGTTGAAAGCGTCTCTGCATATTGATTATTGATAATCAGTATTGATAATATTGTACCAGTTAAAGGCGTCTCTGCATATTGATTATTGATAATCAGTATTGATAATATTCTACCAGTTGAAGGCGTCTCTGCATATTGATTATTGATAATCAGTATTGATAATATTCTACCAGTTGAAGGCGTCTCTGCATATTGATTATTGATAATCGGTATTGATAATATTCTACCAGTTAAGGCGTCTCTGCCTATTGATTATTGATAATCTGTATTGATTATATTGTACTAAGGCGTCTCTGCATATTGATTATTGATAATCAGTATTGATAATATTCTACCAGTTGAAGGCGTCTCTGCATATTGATTATTGATAATCAGTATTGATAATATTGTACCAGTTGAAGGCGTCTCTGCATATTGATTATTGATAATCAGTATTGATAATATTCTACCAGTTGAAGGCGTCTCTGCATATTGATTATTGATAATCAGTATTGATAATATTCTACCAGTTAAGGCGTCTCTGCCTATTGATTATTGATAATCGGTATTGATAATATTCTACCAGTTGAAGGCGTCTCTGCATATTGATTATTGATTATCAGTATTGATCATATTGTACCAGTTGAAGGCGTCTCTGCATATTGATTATTGGTGATCAGTATTGATAATCTTGTACCAGTTGAAGGCGTCTGCGTATTGATTATTGATAATTGGTATTGATAATATTCTACCAGTTGAAGGCGTCTCTGCATATTGATTATTGATAATCAGTATTGATAATATTCTACCAGTTGAAGGCGTCTCTGCATATTGATTATTGATAATCAGTATTGATAATATTCTACCAGTTAAGGCGTCTCTGCATATTGATTATTGATAATCGGTATTGATAATATTCTACCAGTTGAAGGCGTCTCTGCGTATTGATTATTGATAATCAGTATTGATAATATTCTACCAGTTGAAGGCGTCTCCGCATATTGATTATTGATAATCAGTATTGATAATATTCTACCAGTTGAAGGCGTCTCTGCATATTGATTATTGATAATCAGTATTGATAATATTCTACCAGTTGAAGGCGTCTCTGCATATTGATTATTGATAATCTGTATTGATGATATTGTACTAAGGCGTCTCTGCATATTGATTATTGATAATCAGTATTGATAATATTCTACCAGTTAAGGCGTCTCTGCATATTGATTATTGGTGATGGGTATTGATAATATTCTACCAGTTGAAGGCGTCTCTGCATATTGATTATTGATAATCAGTATTGATAATATTCTACCAGTTAAGGCGTCTCTGCCTATTGATTATTGATAATCTGTATTGATTATATTGTACTAAGGCGTCTCTGCATATTGATTATTGATAATCAGTATTGATAATATTCTACCAGTTAAGGCGTCTCTGCATATTGATTATTGGTGATCAGTATTGATAATATTCCACCAGTTGAAGGCGTCTCTGCATATTGATTATTGATAATCAGTATTGATAATATTCTACCAGTTAAGGCGTCTCTGCCTATTGATTATTGATAATCTGTATTGATTATATTGTACTAAGGCGTCTCTGCATATTGATTATTGATAATCAGTATTGATAATATTCTACCAGTTGAAGGCGTCTCTGCATATTGATTATTGGTGATGGGTATTGATAATATTCTACCAGTTGAAGGCGTCTCTGCATATTGATTATTGATAATCAGTATTGATAATATTCTACCAGTTAAGGCGTCTCTGCCTATTGATTATTGATAATCTGTATTGATTATATTGTACTAAGGCGTCTCTGCATATTGATTATTGATAATCAGTATTGATAATATTCTACCAGTTAAGGCGTCTCTGCCTATTGATTATTGATAATCTGTATTGATTATATTGTACTAAGGCGTCTCTGCATATTGATTATTGATAATCAGTATTGATAATATTCTACCAGTTAAGGCGTCTCTGCCTATTGATTATTGATAATCTGTATTGATTATATTGTACTAAGGCGTCTCTGCCTATTGATTATTGATAATCTGTATTGATTATATTGTACTAAGGCGTCTCTGCATATTGATTATTGATAATCTGTATTGATAATATTCTACCAGTTGAAGGCGTCTCTGCATATTGATTATTGATAATCTGTATTGATAATATTCTACCAGTTGAAGGCGTCTCTGCATATTGATTATTGATTATCAGTATTGATAATATTCTACCAGTTGAAGGCGTCTCTGCGTATTGATTATTGATAATTGGTATTGATAATATTCTACCAGTTAAGGCGTCTCTGCATATTGATTATTGATAATCTGTGTTGATAATATTCTACCAGTTGAAGGCGTCTCTGCATATTGATTATTGATAATCTGTATTGATAATATTTTACCAGTTGAAGGCGTCTCTGCATATTGATTATTGATAATCAGTATTGATAATATTGTACCAGTTGAAGGCGTCTCTGCGTATTGATTATTGATAATCGGTATTGATAATATTGTACCAGTTTAAGGCGACTCTGCATATTGATTATTGATAATCAGTATTGATAATATTCTACCAGTTAAGGCGTCTCTGCATATTGATTATTGATAATCAGTATTGATAATATTGTACCAGTTGAAGGCGTCTCTGCATATTGATTATTGATAATCAGTATTGATAATATTCTACCAGTTAAGGCGTCTCTGCATATTGATTATTGATAATCAGTATTGATAATATTCTACCAGTTAAGGCGTCTCTGCGTATTGATTATTGGTGACGGGTATTGATAATATTCTACCAGTTGAAGGCGTCTCTGCGTATTGATTATTGGTGATGGGTATTGATAATATTCTACCAGTTGAAGGCGTCGGTGCGTATTGATTATTGGTGATGGGTATTGATAATATTCTACCAGTTGAAGGCGTCTCTGCATATTGATTATTGATAATCAGTATTGATAATATTCTACCAGTTGAAGGCGTCGGTGCGTATTGATTATTGGTGATGGGTATTGATAATATTGTACCAGTTAAGGCGTCTCTGCCTATTGATTATTGATAATCAGTATTGATAATATTGTACTAGTTGAAGGCGTCTCTGCATATTGATTATTGATAATCAGTATTGATATTATTCTACCAGTTGAAGGCGTCTCTGCATATTGATTATTGATAATCTGTATTGATAGTATTCTACCAGTTGAAGGCGTCTCTGCATATTGATTATTGATAATCTGTATTGATATTATTCTACCAGTTGAAGGCGTCTCTGCATATTGATTATTGGTGATGGGTATTGATAATATTTTACCAGTTGAAGGCGTCTCTGCATATTGATTATTGATAATCGGTATTGATAATATTGTACCAGTTTAAGGCGACTCTGCATATTGATTATTGATAATTGGTATTGATAATATTCTACCAGTTGAAGGCGTCTCTGCGTATTGATTATTGGTGACGGGTATTGATAATCAGTGTATTCTACCAGTTGAAGGCGTCGGTGCGTATTGATTATTGGTGATGGGTATTGATAATATTCTACCAGTTGAAGGCGTCTCTGCATATTGATTATTGATAATCTGTATTGATAATATTCTACCAGTTGAAGGCGTCGGTGTGTATTGATTATTGGTGATCAGTATTGATAATATTCTACCAGTTGAAGACGTCTCTGCATATTGATTATTGATAATCTGTATTGATAATATTCTACCAGTTGAAGGCGTCTCTGCATATTGATTATTGATAATCGGTATTGATAATATTCTACCAGTTGAAGGCGTCTCTGCATATTGATTATTGATAATCGGTATTGACAATATTCTACCAGTTGAAGGCGTCGGTGCGTATTGATTATTGGTGATGGGTATTGATAATCAGTGTATTCTACCAGTTGAAGGCGTCGGTGCGTATTGATTATTGGTGATGGGTATTGATAATCAGTGTATTCTACCAGTTGAAGGCGTCGGTGCGTATTGATTATTGGTGATGGGTATTGATAATCAGTGTATTCTACCAGTTGAAGGCGTCGGTGCGTATTGATTATTGGTGATGGGTATTGATAATCAGTGTATTCTACCAGTTGAAGGCGTCGGTGCGTATTGATTATTGGTGATGGGTATTGATAATCAGTGTATTCTACCAGTTGAAGGCGGTGCACGAGCAGCTGGCCGTCCTGTCCCAGGCTCCGGTCAGTAAGCCAAAGAAGAAGAAAGAGAAGAAAGACAAGGAGAAGAAGAAGGACAAGGACAAAGATAAAGGGAACAAGGCCAAGATGGAGGAGGAGAAGAAGCCGAAGGCCGCCGCCCAGCAGCCCAAACCAGCCAATCAGAAGAAGGCGCCCGCCAGAAAAGCCAACAGCACGGTGACGGCCACCAGGTACAGTGTCCAGAACATTCTGCTGTAGCGGTCAAGTTTAGAGGCGTCCGGCCAATCAGAGCCACTCTCTGTTTCCAGGCAACCGAAGAAAGGCAGCAAGACGTCGGGCGGCGGCTCCGCCAACGGAGACGACGGCGAGGAGTCGTCGCTGCCGATGTCGTACGACGAGAAGCGTCAGCTGAGTTTGGACATCAACCGGCTGCCAGGAGAGAAGCTGGGCCGAGTCGTCCACATCATCCAGTCCAGGGAGCCGTCGCTGAGGGACTCGAACCCCGACGAGATCGAGATCGACTTCGAGACGCTCAAACCCTCCACACTCCGAGAGCTGGAGCGCTACGTCAAGTCCTGCCTGCAGAAGAAGCAGAGGAAGCTGCTGCGTGAGTGAAGCTTCCTGTCTTCCAGGTCATGTGATCCCCGGGGTTCCACTCACAGCATCTGGACCTGCTGGAGTCTAATAGTCCTACTCAGGCTTGTCCAGATGCTACGAGTGGAACCACGAGGACAGAGGTGGGTCCATATTGATCACTTTTTAATGAGCCAGTTGATTTTACCTATGAAGACTGTCCAGTCCTCGGACGGCTGATGAAGGTGTCCCTCAGGGATCAATACTGGGCCCACTGATTTTACTGATCACTTTGAAATCAGTTCTTAGAAATCACTTGTTGTGTTGTGTTATCGTTACCTGGGGGTTCTACCTGGTTCTCTGGTGATTCCTTCTGTCCACAGTTATTTAGTTGTTGCAGCTTTGATTGGTTCTAGCAGGTCACATGATCTCACTAACTCCTCCCCCTCTCTCCCCCCTTACAGAGAAGGCAGCAGGAGGCGGGGCCTCGGGAGGTGGGGCTAGTCGTTTGAGTGGCAGCTCCTCTTCCTCCTCTGATGACAGCTCCTCAACAGGAACCTCCTCTTCCTCCGACACAGACTGAACACAAACATACACACACACGCGAACACACACACACGTGTTACTGAACACACACACACACACAGAGGTTTATAGACACACACACACAAACACACACACACACTTGTGTAAACTTCCATCCTGGACAAACACAAACAAAAGACAGAGAAACACACTCTGAACTCCTTACCACACACACACACACACACACACACACACACACACACACACACGCCCAGACGTGGAGACTGTATGTACATAGGCTGAACCGTTTTTTAGCTCCTAGTGTTGTTTCGTTTTTCCTGGAGGAACACAGACAGACACCAGAGGAGGAGTAGAAGAAGAAAGCAGCGACTTTGCAGAAGAGAAGAAGAAGAGCGGTGGGCGGAGCCAGTGGGCGGAGCCAGTGGGCGGAGCCAGCAGGCGGCGAGGCGGGTTGATGGAGACGAATAAATCCATCGAGGCTTTCTTCTTCCTCTTCCTCCTCCTCCTCTTCTCGGTGGCGGCTGGCGGTGACCCCTGACCTCTGAACACATTCCTGGAGCATCATGGGACACGAGGGCAGGTGACCTCAGGGGGTGTCTGGATATTGATCGATTGGAAACGAGCAGAAACAACAATGTCGGTTTGGTTTGGCGGCAGAGAGACGATCCGGAGTAGTGTGTGTGTTAGTATTGATCAGCATCAGCGGCTGGTTTATTTTACAATCCCAAAGATAATCAGGTCAACTTTCATTTCTACAATCAGATCCTGGATCAGCTGAAGATCCTTTTAAGTCTCATTTAATCTCAGTTTGCTGATTAAAATAAACGGTGAAACACATCCTTTGTAGCTTCCTGTCTGAACATCAGAACATTGAGCCACAAGCCTCCAACCTTCACGTCTCAGAAGCTGGAGCCAGTGAATGTCAGCATGTCATTGAAACCAGCAGAACTAATCAGTTCATGAGATGAGCCGATGCGTTTGGTTCCCTGAGTGACCCTTCAGGGATCAGACTGAACGGTGAAGAAGGTCTTCAGTGGCTTCATGAGCCTCCTGAGATGTTTGGATCACGTCTCAGAGGCTGGAGCCAGTGAAGGTCTGCAGCTCTGAGTCCTGAGGGTCACAGATGAGGCTGTGGATGTGGCGGATCGTCTCTCTGCTCAGGGTTGTGGGACTGTAGAAGGTGAATGGTGACCCTCTGAATGCTGCCCCCTGCTGGTCCTGCAGGGCGTCGCCCTCCAGCCACACAGACTTTGTTTTTTTAACACTACATTTACTTTATTTCTTTGATTTTCAGGTTGTGTGCTGATCTTGTTTGTGTCTTATAAGGTTCTCTATATAAAGATGTATTTGTACCGCTGTCCTGTTCAAAGCCCCGCCCCCTCGCCAAATCAACCACTCATACTGTAAAGACGGACCGGTTTCGGCTCCGGTTCTCTGAAAGCTTCTTCTTCTGGCCGGTTCTGTTGTTTAGAGCAGAACAAACGATGAGAGTCCGTCTGACAAACGTCACGGCTCGTATTTATTCATCGACTCGTGTTTTTATGATTTTAAAACCAAACTTCATGAGGAGATTCACTCGTCACAGAGCAGCTTCCTGATTGGCTGAAGGTTTCGTCGGTTGTTTTGCCGTCGCTGCTTCTTAACGTGTGATGTGATTGGCTGCAGCAGCTCTGATCAGTAATCAATCAGGAGATTGATCAGCTCCTGTCAGGCTGCAGGCAGCGGCCGTGTGAGACAGAAATAACAAGCGTGTTTTAGGCGTGTTTAGGCGTCTTCAGCGGTCGACTCAGATCATGTGACCTGCTCACCTTTCCGTCTGTCAGAGCAGGCGGTGTGATGTCATCAGTAGTTTCAGGAAGTGATGTCGTGTTGGTGTCTGTTGATCAGTCAGAAACATTCAGACCTGAACACGTGGACCCCCGTGTGGTCGTCATCCCAGACCCAGTCCTGGTTCAGTTCCTTCATCCAGCAGGTCTGCGCTGTTCTTCTGAGGTTCTGGTCAGTAGAACCTCAGGTGTAGAACCTCAGCCTGCAGCTCAGTGGTTTGGAACTGGTTGACCCTCCTGTCAGAACCTCTGGAGAACGAAGCGGCTCAGACCAGCGAGGTCTGGTGAACTGGTTTAACTGGTCAGAACGACGACGCAGCTCAGGCTCTGATTGGTGGAATCTGCAGCTGTTTGAACGTCACATGACCTGGCAGAAGTTCAGACTCCGCCTCCTGTGGTGTGGGCGGAGTCATGAGCGTGCTCCAGAGGTGTGAAGGAGGCGGGCTCCGTTCTGGGGTCACTGGTTATTGATCGGTTCAGTGATGGGATGGTTGTCGTCTCCGTGTCGTCAGGTCCCCGTTCTTCTCGTCTTGGATCATGTGACCTCCACCAGGCTGAAGGCTTCCCTTGGTTTCCGGCTCTTTCAGCTCTTGGCCTTCCTCGGCTGTCTTGGGATGAAAGTTTGGTTTTATCGGTGACGAGTATTTAACCTGAACAGTCGATGAGACGGACAGTCGGACAGCTCGTTGCCACAGTAACCCTCCTCTGTTTGTTTTTAGTTGATGGTCGAGCTTTGATGCTAATAGTTAATTTTTGTATTTTAATAAGAAAAAGGAAAAAAGTGATTTTATGTATTTGCATGCACTCCGGCCGTACGTTCTTTCTTCCGTATGTTTGAGCACTGTATAGTAGCTGTATAGTAGCTGTCTGAGGTTTAGATGGACTCCGCTCACTAGAGTAGAGGCAGAGAGACGAACCGACGAAAACCAACAAGTGAATTATTTGATGTAATTACTGATATGGGATCCTTATTTTCTGAGTTCATTTGTTTTCATAAATAAACACGTAAACCGACTCAGCGGCTCGACTCTCATTCAAACTGGAACCTTGAACCAGCTCCAGAACCAGAACCCTGTAGAAACGTCTGGGTTCCTCAGTGTGAGTCCCTGCTGAAACTGAAGCCCAGTTCTTTTGTTCTTCCTCGACTCGTTGGTTCAGCTCTAACCGTCTGTCTGGAGCTACACATCAAAATGGGGAGGGGGAACCTTTTAGAGGGAGCACCGACTTCCTGCCGCGTCACTGAACAGACGGTTTGAAAACTGATCACTGTTCAACATTTCACTGGTTTTATTTCAGACCATGAATCAAAGCAGCAGAGACCATCGGTTCAACAGGGATTCAGCACAGTTTGGCTTTTTGTGGCTTTTATTATGAAATACTGGACAGCTTTTGACCTTTCAAAATAAAACAGCAGCATCCAACAAACCAAACATTCTTCCAGGAAATGAATTCTGAACCTTCAAAATCAAATCCACTAAAATGTGAAGTCAGGTGTTCTGAATGACTCGAACACAGTCCAGAACAGAACCTGCCTCTGACCGGTCTGCTCCAGTCCAGGTTCTTGTGTCCTACATGATGCTGCAGATCCTGGACCGGCCCTCTGCATCCTCCAGGCCCCTCTTGTCCCGGACCAGAACCGCCTGGTTCCCGTAGCTGCTGTACCAGGCCGACTGGCTGCGGCTCAGGTAGGTGGAGGGCGGCGCCGCCTCCAGCTGCTGCTGCTGCTGCTGCCAGATGAGAAGAGACGTGTCCCGGAACCGCAGCCGGGCGAACGGATCCGACAGGGCCTTCTCTGCCAGGGGGGGCCGACCCGGACCAGTTGAACCAGGAGGACCAGGACTGGGTTCCTCTACAGCAGCAGAGTCACAGGCTGACATGGTTCAGGTGTCAACATTAGGACTAACACATCCAGGAGGCTGGTTCGGTCCTGTCCGGACCAGCTCAGATCTGACCACATCCTGTCCAAACACCTGGAGAAGAACCACATGGAGGAACTCTGGTGAGAACCAGCTTCACCTGTCTGTTCTCAGTCCTAATAAAGTTGTGTTGAAGTGCAGTGTGGAGCCACGCAGGTGCAGTGAACTCACCGTTCTGAGCATTAGCTTAGCTTTAGCAGCAGCTAACCTTCCTCCTCTCCATCATGGCTCAGGCCGCTGCAGAGGCTCCTTCACGGTCTGAGCTGCCGGTAAACTACCGGAGACAGACGAGCAAACGGCTAACGGCTAGCAGTCCGTCAAAGTGCTGACAGTTCAACCAGCAGCTTACAGCTAATCCCGCTGCTAGCACCGTTAGCACCGTTAGCTCCTCTGTAAACACAGCTTCAGTTTCCCGCGGCTGTGACGTCACTGCCCCTCCAGATGAATACGTCAGAATGTAAACTGTGACGTTTCACCGCATTTCGTGTCGTTTCTGAGACAGTACAGCCGTTAGTTTTGCTCTTAGCATCGTTAGCTCCAAACCGCCGCGGAGCGTCTGCAGCTGCTGCAACCAATAGCAACGGTGCGACTGCTGTCCGGTCCGGGTAGGAACGAAGAGCTGAGAGACGAAGGTTCCGCTGAGGTCAGTGAAATGTTGCGGCTGTTTCCTGTTGTGTGGTTTACATGAAGGAGCTGCTTGTTTTAAATGCCACCGTTAACAGAACTTTAACTTTAGGTCCGGGATGTTTAGTCTGGACCGGTTCCTGTCTGGTCCAGTTCATCAGACAGAACAGGAGACGATAATATTCCATAAGAACTGAGTTTAAAGAGACTGAATGAAGCCTCAGACGTGATCTGATTGGCTGCAGGTCATGTGACCTGTTGTTGTGGGACTGACATGTGTTTTGTTTACTGCATATTTGAGGACGACCTCTGACCTCTGAGCGGCAGGTGTCCTGTTGGTGTTCTGTGATCTGACGGCTCTGGGCTCCATGTTGGACCAGAACCAACCAACACTTCATTTGGACCTGGGATCGTTGGTTCTGGTGTTTGTGGGTCACTGCTGCTCTCACGTTTAGCTTACTAACTGAATGTGCTGCAGCTGAACTGTCCACATACACTGGTCAGGGCTGGTTCTGGTTCTGTGTTCTGGTTCCAGCAGTAAAGCAGGTGGACTGTCCCTTTAACGCCCCCCCTGAACAGCTGACAGCAGAAGAAGGCCAGCTGGTGTATTTATAGCAGTTCCTCAGAGTGTCAGACCCGGCCCGTCTCAGTCCTCCACCTCCGGACCTCAGCTTCCGTCCGTCATGCCCGGCAGCCAGGCCCGGTGCCGGGCCAGGGACCGCAACAACGTTCTGAACCGGCCCGAGTTTCTGTCCCTGAACCAGCCCCCCCGCAGGGAGCAGGCAGGGGAGGGCCGGGGGGGCGCCGGTCCGAGAAGATCCGTGTTCAGACAGCAGAGTCAGCAGGATGACGCCGGGGGGAGGTAAGAGCTCCACCCTCTGACATTTGCAGAGCACACGGACCAGGACCTGGGTCTGGACCAGAACCTGAGCACCCAGAGTTTGAAGTTTACACCAATAAATTCAAGTCCTTCAAACTTTTCAAAACAGGTTCTGGTCCAGATCCAGATCCAGATCCAGGACTGTCCTGTTTTCAAGGCTTACTAAATATAAGTCCTAAAGTTTAAACTATTTGTGTTTAAACCTGACATGGATCCTAAACCAGAACCTGGAGCAGATTTTCTGAACCTCTGTCAGCTGTCAGTTTCTGTAAATTCAGGACTTAGAACCCAGAACTGGACTGTTCACTCTGAATCGTCACTTCTGGGTCAATAAAGGACTCAAACGTGACTTTATTCCACCAGTTAGTCTTATCAGGGTCTGGTTGGACAGTCTGGGGGTCTTATCGGGGTCTGGTTGGACAGTCTGGGGATGTTATCGGGGTCTGGTTGGACAGTCTGGGGGTCTTATCGGGGTCTGGTTGGACAGTCTGGGGATGTTATCGGGGTCTGGTTGGACAGTCTGGGGGTCTAATTGGGGTCTGGTTGGACAGTCTGGGGGTCTTATCAGGGTCTGGACAGTCTGGGGGTCTAATTGGGGTCTGGTTGGACAGTCTGGGGGTCTTATCGGGGTCTGGACAGTCTGGGGGTTTTATCGGGGTCTGGTTGGACAGTCTGGGGGTCTAATTGGGGTCTGGTTGGACAGTCTGGGGGTCTAATCGGGGTCTGGTTGGACAGTCTGGGGGTCTAATCGGGGTCTGGTTGGACAGTCTGGGGGTCTTATCGGGGTCTGGTTGGCCCTCAGGTCCCGGGACTCCTCCGAGGGTCCATCAGCTGACGGAGCGACGCCCCCGTCGTCCCGCTGGCCGGAGCAGGACTGCATGCAGCTCAACCCGAGTTTTCGAGGCATCGCCATGAGCTCTCTGCTCGCCATCGACATCAGTCTGTCGAAGCGTCTGGGCGTGTGCGTGGGGGCCCACGGCCACGGGGCCCCGCTGCGCTCCATGGTGACCCTGCTGGCCCTGACAGGCCACGCCCTCACCTGGATCTGCGGGACACTCATCTGCCTCTGGAGGAGCAACACGCTGGCCGGACAGGAAGTCCTGGTCAACCTGCTGCTGGGTGAGACACACCTGTCTGTCTGACCGTCTGTCTCTGTGACGTCTCACCTGTCTGACGTCTCACCTGTCTGTCTCTCTGCAGCATTGCTCCTGGACCTGATGACGGTTGCCGGGATGCAGAAGTTGGTGAAGCGCCGTGGACCGTGGGACTTCCCTCCGGGGTTTCTGGACTACGTTGCCATGGATACGTATTCTTTCCCAGCAGCCCACGCCAGCCGAGCCGCCATGGTGGCCAAGTTCCTTCTGAACCACTTGGTGCTGGCGGTGAGTTTGTCACTGTGACCTGATCAGAACAGTCTGAGTGAATGTTAGGTCAGGTGAGCTCATCCAGGTGTGCCCGTCCTCCAGGTGCCCCTCAGGATCCTGCTCTACCTGTGGGCCTTCCTGGTGGGCGTGTCCCGGGTGCTGCTGGGGAAACACCACCTGTCGGACGTCGGCTGCGGCTTCGCTCTCGGCTTCCTGCACTTCAGCCTGGTGGAGTCGGTTTGGTTGGACTCGGCGACCTGCCAGACCCTCATCTCCATCGGCACGCTGCGCTGGACGCCACTGGTTTAGAACCAGTTCAGACTGGTTCTGGATCCAGTCTGAACTCAACAACATGCTGCAGAGGACGACTGGTTCTGACTGGTCCAAACTGGGTTAGACCACTTTGGATTGGTCCATTCAGAGAAGATGATCCAGTTCCATTCTGGACTGGTTTAATCTGGTCCTGCTGGACTCAGCTACCTGTCCTACATCACCTGTCACTTGTTTAGTTGGTTTAGACCAGTTTAGTCTGGTTCAGACTGGTTTAGGTTGCTTTAAGGCTGCTATTAACTCTTCTCGTCCAGTCTTGATGGGTTTAAACTGGTCCAGACCACTTCGGATTGGTCACAGTGATCCAGTTCCAGTCCAGTTGGTTCTGGCTTGTCTGGATCGTCCCTGTTGGACCAGTTCAGACTGGATTAGATTTTACTGAGACCATTCTAGTCCAGTCTGTACTTTGCTACCTGGTTTAGATCTCTGTGGACTGGTTTTCTTACACAGTGATCCAGTTCCAGTCTGGTCCGGACCGGTTTAAACTGGTCCTGCCTGATTCTTCTAGCGGTACTGCTGTTGTTTCCCACTTGTTTAGACTAGTTTGACTGATTTAGATCGCTTTAAGGCTGCCATTACCGGTCTAGTCCAGTTTGGACCAGTTTAAACTGGTCCTCTTGGATTCTGCTACCTGTCTCTGGTTCTGACCAGTCTGAACTGGTTTAAACTGGTTTGAATGACTACAAAGAAGTTTGTCTTACAGTTGAGTGTTAGCGATGTGATGCTAACGTTAGCAGGACTAGCTGCTGCAGCAGGTGTAGGTGTTTGGACCGGACCGCCTGGTTCAGACGGAGGTTCGGGTTTCCTGACGTGGTTCTGTTATCGCTGTCGTTTGATTGGCTGTGAGTCATATCTGAGTTAAAGTTTGGACTTTGGTTCTGGTGCCGGTTGACTTTCAGGTTTTTAAACCACATCCGTCACTTTCATGTTGAAGAGATGTTTTTCACAATAAGAGCGCTGCTTCAGTTAAATTAACTCTGCAAACAGAAACCAGTGAAAGATTTTAACAACAAATAAAAACGAGGCTTTAAAGTGACGACCGGATGAATTCAGCTGTTTTCAGGGATCAACAGATCAGCTGGAACGAACCACCGAACCTTTAATGTGGATAAAAACAGGAAGCGGCTGGTGTTTCTGTTTGATACGAAGGACGGGTTGACTTCTAGCTTTTGTTCGGCTGCTTTGTTTAGACGCTCCTACAACGTTCAACTTTTACTTTTGTTCAATAATAAGAAGGTCTGAGTTCGTAACGGTCATAGTTTTGGTGTCAGAGCTTCAGGAACTTCCTCATGTTTCCTAAATGTCAGCTGCTGTTTGTCTGTAAATGACAGAGTATCACATGTAACATGTTCTCATGAAGGCAGCTGGACTCAGTGATTCGTCTGTGAAGCTGTTTGGCCAAACGTCTTCAGAGTCCAGCTGCCTTCCATTGGACTCTACTGCCAGAACTTTTACACTGAACTCAATATTCTGAAGAAGAATCGAGAGTTTAAGATGGAAGAAACAAAGATGAGAGACTAAAACCGATCTCTGCCTCTATGCAGACGATGCGCTTCCGTTCGTCTTTCTTAAACTCGAGGCTCCTCCTCCTGCTACCTTTCAGAAACTAACTTCCTCCCTTTCACTTTAAAACAGTTCCTGTAACGTTCCGACCAGCAGCAGCTGATCTGAGGGAGACTCTGAGGAAGGTTTCCTGGAAACCGAAGCGTCTGGTTTGGATTCATGGTGTGGAAACAGACTGAACTCCAGTCTCCTGTGAGCCTGAGGGTTCTGTTTGAATAAAGTCTATTTTCATGCGACCGTTTCGTCTCCAGTTTTTACCTGCAGGTTCTCTCAGGTGAGCTCAGCATCGACACAGGAAGCTCTTAGCCAAAACTTTTATTTACAGAAACAAACTGAAACCAAGCTTTCTGCTCGCTGATCAGCTGATCGATCGGGAATCAGAGACGTGAAGAAGAAGTCCCAGCAGCTCAAACACGGTCTCCACGGCAACAGACGGGTCAAACTGTCACTCAGACGGTTTCCGAGCAACACAAGAGACTCGTGCTGACGACGTTAAAGAAACAATGCTGCTGATTCTCCACGTGGACCTGGTCCTGGACCTGGTCCTGGACCTGGTCCTGGACCTGGTCCTGGTCCGTCACATGAACTGTCTGGATCTGTATCATTTTCATTTCTGCTTCTTTAGAATCGTTTTCTTGATTGTCTACAAAACATTTCAAACACTTTCAGCTTAGACAAAAAAAACCCTCCAATCAACTGATCAATAACCTGATTGATCCCTTCAGCTCAGTGACTTCCAGTCAGAGATGAAGGGATCAGTCAGCTGATCATCATCAATACAACTTATCAATCAGTTCCGATCAAAAGTAAACCTAAAGGGACAGAAAGCATCTCCTCCTGAAGCACAAGGTTTAAAGGAACAAAGACAGACGGGTTCAGGAGGCTCCAGGCTTCTGACCAAAACCTTCTCCAACACAAGAGAAGCTGAAAGTCCGGTTCTGTCTGGACCAGGTGAACCGGACCCTCAACACAAAGTTCTGGCTGTGGTTGGGCCTCAGTTCTGTCAAACATCCAGTGGCTTCAGGTGTTTTCTTCCCGTCTGAAACCGGGTCACACTGACACCTGGTCTGAACAGGTCAAACCAGTTCAGTCCAGTTCTGGTTCTGGACCGGCAGCCCTCCTTCACTCTAACAGTCGCTCTTCCACAGTTTGATGGTTTTGTCGTTTTCCAGAGCAGCAGAGGCGATGAGGTTTTCTGTCGGATGGCAGGCGGTCGAGATCACAACGTCTGCAGAGACACAAACACAGGACAGACTGAGGGCCAGGGCCAGGGCCAGGGCCAGGGCCAGGGCCAGGACCAGGGCCAGGACCAGGACCAGGGCCAGGACCAGGGCCAGGGCCAGGACCAGGGCCAGGACCAGGGCCAGGACCAGGGGCCAGGACCAGGACCAGGACCAGGGCCAGGACCAGGGCCAGGGCCAGGACCAGGGCCAGGACCAGGACCAGGGCCAGGACCAGGGCCAGGACCAGGACCAGGGCCAGGACCAGGACCAGGGGCCAGGACCAGGACCAGGACCAGGGCCAGGACCAGGGCCAGGGCCAGGACCAGGGCCAGGACCAGGACCAGGACCAGGGCCAGGACCAGGACCAGGGCCAGGGCCAGGGCCAGGACCAGGACCAGGGCCAGGGCCAGGGCCAGGACCAGGACGGGCTGAGGTCAGTGTGAAGGCTGAAGGTCAAACCTGTGTGTCCTTGTAGTTTCTGAACGATCTCTTTGGTCTGCAGGTTCCAGATGTAAACCATGCTGTCCTCAGAACCCGACACGATCCACTGAAACACAGGTGAGACAGTCGGGTCAGAACACCTGAGACACACGGGTCAGACGTGATGTCAGAGCTGCACATGCTCAGTCTGAGCTCACCTTCCCTCCCGTGACGGAGAAGTTGGCGAAGATGCAATACTTCTCATTCTTATGTCCGCTGTAGGTCTTCAGACACTGAGACAGACAGACAGACAGGTTGTACCATCAGACAGACAGGTTGTACCATCAGACAGACAGACAGACAGGTTGTACCATCAGACAGACAGGTTGTACCATCAGACAGACAGACAGACAGGTTGTACCATCAGACAGACAGACAGACAGACAGACAGACAGACAGACAGACAGACAGGTTGTACCATCAGACAGACAGACAGACAGACAGGTTGTACCATCAGACAGACAGACAGACAGACAGGTTGTACCATCAGACAGACAGACAGACAGGTTGTACCATCAGACAGACAGACAGACAGGTTGTACCATCAGACAGACCTTTCCTTTGCTGTAGTCCCACAGCTTCAATGTGCTGTAAACCAGAGAGAACACAATTGAACAGAAGTTTTAATGAAGGCTAACTCTGTTAGCAATGTTAGCATCAGGCTAACTTACTTCACTTTGAATGTTCCTGAGGGTTAGTAAGGTCTAAGTGATGCTAGGTTTAAATGCTACCTGCGGTTAAGATGATCACAGCTCAGATGATGAGCTAACCCTGAGCTAACAGGTATGAGACTACAACAATGCTAACAGGTACGCTAACATGCAAAGATCAAAATAACACAAGCTGCTTTTTAGCGAAGCAACCTGGACCGAGCTGAGCTCTGGTAAGAATAACATCATCTGATCTAAGAAATGAAATTAAAATTGCATGACGTAGCAATTAGCAAATGAGGACTGAGCTCAGCTAAGAGTTACTAAGATTAAAATCAAACTAGCTAGCAGGTAATGAGCATAGCAACAAACCAGGTGTGATTCTAACTCAGTGTTCGGGTAAAATGATTTTAGCTGATGACTGAGCACAGCATGATGGTTCAAATGGATTTTACAGCATTAGCTAAAGTTTGAAAGAGGTTTAAACGGCCCACGTTAAGTGTTGAGCTAACAGGTTGTTAAAAGCCATTAGAATGGGTTAAGTGTTAGTAAAGGCCACAGCTAGAGTCTAGTAAGCTAACATGAAGCTTGTTAAACATTTATATAGTTGGTGGGTTGAAATGAGCCTCGCTGAGTGTTAGCCAGGTTAGCGTGGCTAAGCTAAGAGTTGATAAAATGAACGTGAGGCCAGAATTAAATGCTGTGCTTGTAAGATGCTAACAAGAGGTTAGCTTAGAGCTAACAGCGTCGTTGTACTGACTTGTCCAGCGTAGCCGCCAGAATGTATTTTCCATTCGGAGAAAACTTGACAAAAGAAACCGGAGGGTTGTCGTCATCTGGGGAGACAGAACCATGTGACCCGAGAGAACAACACACACACACACACTTATTCCATGTTGAATTTAACACGGAGGATCTCATGTTAAAGGGCACACTTGTATGTTCAGGTTTTACTCACCTATCAGAGTCTTAAGACACTGTCCTGATGCTGTGTCCCAGATACGACTGCAGACAGACACACAGACAGGTAGACAGACAGACAGGTAGACAGACACACAGACGGGTGAAAAGCAGAACAGAAGAGTCCTTCAGGTGTTTCTCTGAATGTGTTCAGACCTACCAGAGTCCATCGTAGCTGCTGGAGACGATGAGCGAACCGTCTCTGTTGAAATGAACCTGGAGACAGTCAGAGGTTAAAGGTCAGAGGTTAAAGGTCAGAGGTCAGGGGCATGATATGAAATTAGCTATTAGTCATGAAGATTAATACAACACTAGCTAGCAGTTAGCAAGTTACAGGTTACCGACAAAGCTAAGAGTTTGAAGGGTTTAGAAGCACCCGAGCTAACTCTAGAGCTAACAGATGTGAGCGGACGTTATGCTAACTAGCATGAAGCTAGCTACACATTAGTTAAGATGATCTGGATAAGAGTTAGCAATGAGTTAGCAAGGTTCAAGTGATGCTAGCTGAGAGTTAGCAACACGAGTTGGTAGGAATAAAATGACCCTAGTTAAGAGTTAGTCACATGGGTTGGTCACATGGGTTAGTCACATGTGTTGGTCACATGGGTTAGTCACATGTGTTGGTCACATGGGTTAGTCACATGAGTTAGTCACATGGGTTGGTCACATGAGTTAGTCACATGGGTTGGTCACATGGGTTGGTCACATGGGTTGGTCACATGGGTTGGTCACATGGGTTAGTCACATGTGTTAGTCACATGGGTTAGTCACATGGGTTGGTCACATGGGTTAGTCACATGGGTTGGTCACATGAGTTAGTCACATGGGTTGGTCACATGGGTTAGTCACATGAGTTAGTCACATGAGTTAGTCACATGGGTTAGTCACATGGGTTGGTCACATGGGTTAGTCACATGAGTTAGTCACATGGGTTAGTCACATGGGTTAGTCACATGAGTTAGTCACATGGGTTGGTCACATGGGTTAGTCACATGAGTTAGTCACATGGGTTAGTCACATGGGTTGGTCACATGGGTTAGTCACATGAGTTAGTCACATGGGTTAGTCACATGGGTTGGTCACATGGGTTGGTCACATGAGTTAGTCACATGAGTTAGTCACATGGGTTGGTCACATGGGTTAGTCACATGAGTTAGTCACATGGGTTAGTCACATGGGTTGGTCACATGGGTTAGTCACATGAGTTAGTCACATGAGTTAGTCACATGGGTTGGTCACATGGGTTAGTCACATGAGTTAGTCACATGGGTTAGTCACATGGGTTGGTCACATGGGTTGGTCACATGGGTTGGTCACATGGGTTAGTCACATGGGTTGGTCACATGGGTTAGTCACATGGGTTAGTCACATGAGTTAGTGAGGTGTTTGAGAGGACAGGACCTACAGCAGAGACCGGGTCAGAGTGGGCCGGCAGCGTCTTCAAACACTTCCCCGTCTTCACGTCCCAGATACGAACACTCTCATCAAACTGCAGGGAGACAGACAGACGGATTAATGTGAACCCAGAACCAGGACTGAGCAGAACCACAGAACCCCAGCAGGACCGGATGAAGCCACATACCGATCCAGACACCACCAGGTTGGACTGAGGGTTGAAGTTGCAGCAGAAGACGTAGTTGCTGTGGCCCTTCAGAGTCTTCAGACACTTTCCCTGCAGAGACACACAGGAGACAGACGCTCACACAGCCGGGCCTGGTTCTGGTTCTGGTTCTGGTCTAACAGCATTTCCTGACATTCTGTCCTGCACTAGAAACAGCTCCGTCTCTTCTGTGTCTTACAGAGTTGTTGTCCCAGATCTTCAGCGTTTTGTCGTCGGAGGCCGAGACCAGCAGGTTGGAGTCTGAAGACCAGGAGACATCAGAGATCCCCTACAAACACACAGAACCAGGATCAGAACCAGAACCAGAACCAGGATCAGAACCAGGAACAGGACTGAGACGCCTCACCAGCTTGTGTCCCACGATGGACTTCTCAAACTTGCCGTCGTACGCTCCCCAGATCTTGATCAGCTTGTCGGCAGCTGCACAGAGACGTTACCATGGTTACTGCATCATCAGCACCAGGGAGGCGGGTCAGTGTTTGAACACGAGTCCCAGTGCTGGAGAGAACATCTCCGTCCATGGTGTCAGGTTGGGGTTGGTGGACCTGCTCTTTCTCAGTGGTTTTTACATGTTTTGGACTCGTCTGTTGTTGTTTTATTAATGTTCTAAACATCTTGATGGTTTCATGTGTCCTCGTCAGACACTTCACTCTGATTTTAAATCTAGTTTATGTGTTCGTCGTATTTTGTCCGACCTCATGTGTCTGTGGACCTTCATTCTCTGGTCTTGGTCTCCATGTTTTCTACCTCCTACTAAGACGTCAGATTTGATGTTGAACTGCTGGTCTGGTTTCTGGTTTCTGGCCCTCGTCCTCCCTGGAGAGGGACAGACTGACTGATGCACTGAACAGCAGGTCAGAGGATCCGGCCTTCTTGGAGTCTGGCTGCTGAAGGATCTGGGCTGTGGTGGACTGTCTTGGCGGACCCGTCTCTTCAGTGTCGGTGGGCATCGGGTACGGTAAATGTGGAGCGGCAGACCGGGGTGGTGGTTCCCATTTTTAAAAAGGGGACCAGAGAGTGTGGGCCAACTTCTCAGGCTCCCTGGTGAAGTTTACTCTAAGGGGCTGGAAGGGAGGCCCCGATCTACTGTAGGACCTCAGACTCAGGAGGACCAATGCGGATTCCATCCTGGTCCTGGACCAGTGGACCAGGTCTTTACCCTGCAGAGCTGCTGAGGGGAGCATGGTAGTTTGACCTGGCAGTCCACATGTGTTTTGTGGATCTGGAGAAGGTCTACGACCCTGTCCCTGAGGGGCTCTGTGAGGGGTACTGTGGGATTATGGGGTACCGGGCTTGTTGCTCTGAACCATTCGGACTCTGTAGAACCAAAGTGAGAGCTGAGTCTGCATCCTCAGCACAAAGTCAGACATGTTTCTGGTGGGAGCTGGACTCTACCAGGGCTGCCCCTTGTCTGCGATCCTGTTTGTGGTCTTCATGGATCTCAGGACGCAGCGAGGTGAGGAGGGGGTCCGGTTTGGGGACCTCAGGATCACGTCTCTGCTTCTTGCAGATGATGTGGTTCTGTTGGCTTCATCAGACCTTGAGCTGGAGCGGTTTGCAGCCGAGTGTGAAGGGGCGGATGCAGGTCAGCACCTCCAAGTCCAAGACCAGACACCGGTGGACTGATCCCTCTGGGTTGGGGGGAGTTTAAGTATCTCAGGATCTTGTTGACGCTGATCCTTCATGTCTAAAGGAGCCAGTTGAGGTGGTTTGGACGTCTGATCCAGATGCCTCCAGGGAGACTTCCTTTGGAGGTTTTCTGAGCACGTCCACCTGGGAGGAGACCCCGGGGTAGACCCAGAACCCGCTGGAGGGGTTATGGATCTGGTGTGGCCTGGGAACGCCTCAGGATCAACCAGGAAGAGACGGACAGTGAGGAGAGGAACGTCTTCACCTGCTGCCTCCGATGAGCAGAACCAGACGGATGTGGACTGTTTCAGAACGTTGTGGCTTTAGAGGGACGTTTTGATCACATCTGAGAACATGTGGGACAGAAAACGACCTCCTGACAGCTGAGAGGACTCTCCAGTCCTCTGAAGGGTGACTCCTTAATACCTTTTATTAACAGCGTTCACACGTGTTTACAGTCTTTATGAGACCCGTTAGGTAGCAGGACTTCATCAGCAGTACTGATCTGATCTTTATGTGATGGTCTGGGAGTGTTTAGGCGGTTCGTCACTACTCTACAGAACACTTCAGACACTTTTGGTGTAAATAATAAAAATATTTTTGACATTTTAGAAAACATTTCAAAACTTTTCTGTACATTAATTTGAAAAGATAAATAAAAGTAAGTGTAAAGGTAGCCTCTGCTGACAGGTGTGTGTGTGTGTGTGTGTGTGTGTGTGTGTGTGTGTGTGTGTGTGTGTGTGTGTGTGTGGTTCTTACAGGAGCTGGCCAGCCATTCTCCGTTAGGACTGAACTTGACAGACGACACAGCCTTGGTGTGTCCTGCCAGCGTGAACTTCACGGTGTAGTTTGGTTTCACTGGATTAGACTGACAGCAAACAGGAACACAGGGACTAAGTACACATGTACACATGTACACATGTACACATGAACACATCATACATAAACATATATGACATGTTGATACGTGTTGATACTGTCATTAGTGGGAGTTATACTGTGTTCCAAAACAGACAGAGAAGACCTGAAAAACACCCAAGTGACGAAAACAAACCAAACAGCAATGCTTCTTAGTACTACTGTAGTAGTACTGTAGTACTACTGTAGTACTACTGTGATCACATACTGCAGTATTGTTAGTATTACTGCAGTAATACTGTAGTAGTACTGTGATCATATACTGCATATACAGTCTAATTATCCTTCAGAACTGAACAGTCGGATGACCTGCAGCACACAGCAATACTACAGTAACACTACAGTAGTACTACAGTAACACTACAGTAGTACTGCAGTAACACTACAGTAGTACTGCAGTAATGTCTACAGCTGCATCGGTGCTTCCGTGTGTTTAAGAGTTTCCTTTACTCTGAGGATAAACTCAGGTTGAAGCTGCTGCTGTCGACGCCGTCTGACTGCAGCAACGTGCACAAAATGAACAGAACCTGCTGCAGATACAGGGTCAAAACACGTCTGAGAGCCTTCTGGACCGGTTCTACTGGACTGTTTCTACTGGACCGGTTCCTGGTTTTCTGCATGAACCAGTCCTAAACTGGGACCTGGTCTTCATCTGAGTCAGGGCTGCTGACAGAGATGATCCAGTCCGATCCTTCATGTCTTCACTGAGAACTCATTCTACACTCAGGTGGTCCTGGTAGAAGGAATGGACCCCCTGAGCTGAAGACTGGTTGACCCCCCTCAACCAGGCCCCTCCTGTAGCTGTAGACCAGACCTGTAGCCATGGACCAGACCTGGTCGTGTCTTTGCCTCACTGATGAGTCTTCGTTGTTCTCTGGGGCTCATTCTGACTGGACGTCCACTCCTTGGTAGAGCAGCCACAGTCCCAGAGGGTCTCATCAGTAGACCAGACCTCCAGACCCATGTTCTGAACCAGACCCCAGGTCTGCCAACACCTGGATCCATGAACTCCACAGACTTTATCCAGCCTGAGGTTTAATGGTTGTTCTCAGTGAAGACAGGAAGGATCAGACTGGATGGATTATCTCTGTCAGCAGCCCTGACTCAGATGAAGACCAGGTCCCAGTTTAGGACTGGTTAATGCAGAAAACCTAGAACCAGTCCAGTAGAACCAGTCCAGTAGAACCAGTCCAGTAGAACCAGTCCAGTAGAACCAGTCCGGACCACCTAAAACCGGAAGTCGAGAAACTAATCAATCATTTTTATTCGCCTCAACATCTGTTTTCACGATAAAACGTGTCCGGACCCACTGTCCCGGTGTCCGGACCCACTGTCCCGGTGTCCCGGTGTCCGGACCCCGGCAGGCCGGAGGACTCACCTTGCTGCCGGAGCCTGAGGAGGATGAAGGCTGTTTGCTGCTCTCTGTCTCGGCTTTCTTCTCCTCTGTCGCCATGTTGCTGCCGCCGTTAGCTTCTGCTAGCTTCTGTTTGTTTTGATTCTCTGCTGCTGAAGCACAGCTAATGCTAGCAGCCAATGCTAACAGCTAGCTAACTGCAGCCTCCAGGTCAGAACCGGTACCGTGATAACGACCTGAACGAGGTCTGGGCCGGCTCTGAGCGGGTACTGGCTCGGCGGTGAAGCGGACCGGTACCTCTGCAGGCAGAAACCAGCCTGTTAGCTTCAGCTAACTGCTACAGAACCAGAATGTGCTGCTGGAGAGTGCGTAGCTGCTACTGCGCACGCGTGACGACAGGGTTTGACTTGTATGGCGAGAGAGGAAGGTCAAAAGAGCGGAGCGCGAAGTGGGTCTGTGGTGCAGCTGCCTTTACTGAAGGATCACAGTGAGACACGAAGAGTGGACAGAAGACAACGATCTGTGGAACACACTGGAAGCTGAGCAAAAAGACAGACACAAAAACATCCACAAAAAATATACAAAATATACACATAAACAAAAATACCGAAAACAGACACAAAAACACACGGAAATGTACACAAAAATACACAATAATATACACAAAAAACACACAATTATACCCAAAAATACAAAATACACAAAAAATGCAAAATACACAAAAATATACACAAAATTATACAAAAAATATACACAGAAACAAAAATACAGAAAACAGACACAAAAATACACACAATAAATACACACAGTGAATTCACACTAATGCACAGCAAACAGCTCAAAGTGGCCCAAAGCAACAGAAGCAGACACAGAGCGTCAGAACCAGCAGCGACACGTACAGCGAGGAACTCACAGCTAACATATGAACATAACTGTGGTCACATCAGTTCAGCTGTGTTTTAGGAGACGTCTGTACATCTGACTGTTGGGTCTGAGGAGGGTCCAAACATGAGAGGTTGAGGAGAACATCACTGAGTCCACTCATGGGAGAAAACAGAGACGCCTCATGTCCATACAGAACAGTTCAGCTCCAAGCCCAGAGCCGATCACACGTCAGACTGTAACTCAAACCGCTGAGGTCCGTCAGAACACCAGAGAAGCAAAGCAGGACAACCATGAAGAGTGATGTAGAAGTTAGCGGACAAACAGATCAGATGAGTAAACAACACCTTTATTACACCGTGTTTCATCTGCGCCCTGATTGGCTCCTGATGCTGAGGCTGTGTCAGGTGCGGCCTGCTGCACATGCTCAGTGCGCGCTCTCTGCCAGGATCAGGTGAGTCCCTGCAGAGGAAACCAGCAGCTGATGATGACTGCAGGGACTGACCCCGCCCACCGCCCCCCGCCATTACACAGCGACCAATCACAGCAGGTCACCGAGACTCCAGGAAGCTCCGTCTGCTGACAGTGACGAGACGTCGCACAACCCCGAGACAAGACCAGGTCCAGAGACCCTGCAGGGACAGAGACAAACAGCTGGCAGTGCTCCTCCAGCCCCAGAGGCTTCTGGGTAACGTAGTGGTGGACACATGAACAGATACTGACAGCTGGGTGTGTTTAATTCAGGAAATATGACACACAAAAGTACTATAAAGAAATAAAAACGCTGAAGGAGACATATAACTGACAAACTCCACACCAGACAGACAGACAGACAGACAGACAGACAGACAGCTGAACGCTGAGTCAGGATGAGGAGCTGGATACTGACGGCTGCTGGTCGTCAGACACTGGCGCTCTTTGAATCCTCCTTCTGATCGACTGCAGTTGATGATCTCTGGTCTGCTGCAGCCCAGCTCCACGTAGCCCCGCCCCCGGCCACGCCCACCGACATTACACCCAAAACACTGCAGACCAGCGCCTACACACAAGAAGGGGTTAATCAGCCGTCGTGTGTCTTGGTGGTGAACACACAATGGTTCAATGAAACAAAGCAAACAATCCACCAGTGGAACACCTGACAGAAGAACTCAGACAGCCAGAGGAGATAGAAGACATCTAAAAACACCAACACCAGACACACAAACAGAGAACAGCTGAGGAAAGGAGTGAAGTGTGACAGTTAGTCTGGACCTGATGATGGACTCCTGGGTCTGATGAGTCTCTGGTGCTGTTGGTGGATGTGGAGGACAAACACTCGGTGTAAAGGTCAGCCAGCTGCTGCTGCTAACACTGAATCACATTAACATTTAGACTGAACACTGCTGCAGGACACACACACACACACACACACACACACAGCAGCCAGTTCGGTGTGTGTGTTCAGTGTGATCCAGAGGGCTGAACGTCAGTGTGCCAGCAGGTATGGTGAGACTAAAGTCAGAGTTTTCAGTATCATGAAGGTGTCTCTCTTTTAGCCTGCTACATCTCCATGGTAACTGATGCTGCAGAGCTAGATCTCCATGGTAACTGATGCTGCAGAGCTACATCTCCATGGTAACCGATACTGCGGACCTACATCTCCATGGTAACTGATGCTGCAGAACTACATCTCCATGGTAACTGATGCTGCGGAGCTACATCTCCATGGTAACCGATACTGCGGACCTATATCTCCATGGTAACTGATGCTGCAGAGCTACATCTCCATGGTAACTGATGCTGCGGAGCTACATCTCCATGGTAACTGATGCTGCAGAGCTACATCCCCATGGTAACTGAGGCGGTGGAGCTACATCTCCATGGTAACTGATGCTGCGGAGCTACATCTCCATGGTAACTGAGGCGGTGGAGCTAACCCGGTCCAAGTTCTGTTTCCTGAGGATTCTCTGAGGGAAAATGTTTCATCTGTCAACCTGTTGATCTGATCGTCACTAAAACCGCTGGATGAACAGTTACAGCATCACACACTGGATGCGTCCTGTTGCCATGGAAACCTCCATGTATGTAGCTGCTGATGAAGAAATCACATCAACATGTTTTCATGTTTGGTCCGTTTCCTCTGCTGGTGCTGCAGCTGATAGATCACTGATTAGAACATTGATTATCTACTGATTGACTACCTCACTGACAGGCCCCAGTATGTGAGAGTCCGTGACTGTGTGTCTGAAGTCCGGACCTGCAGTGTGGGGGCGCCTCAGGGCACAGTGCTCGCGCCCTTTCTCTTCACCCTCTACACTGCTGACTTCAGACACAACACAGAGAGCTGTGTCCTGCAGAAGTTCTCTGACGACTCTGCCATCATCGGTCTCATCACGGGGGACGAGGACGCAGAGTACAGAGGACTAACACAGAACTTCGTGGACTGGTGTCAGCAGAACCATCTTCTCCTCAACACCGGGAAGACCAAGGAGATGCTGGTGGACTTCCGTCGACGTCACTCTACTCCACCTGCACCAGTGAGCATCCAGGGAAGGGACATTGAGAGAGTTGACTCATACAAGTACCTGGGTGTTCATCTGAACAATAAACTGGACTGGACTCACCACACAGACGCACTCTACAGAAGGGGCCAGAGTCGTCTCTACCTCCTGAGGAGGCTCAGGTCTTTTGGAGTGAGAGGGCCACTCCTGAAGACCTTCTACGACTCTGTGGTGGCATCTGCCATTCTGTACGGTGTGGTCTGCTGGAGCAGCGGCATCACAGAGAGGGAGAGGAAGAAGCTGGACAAGATCATCAGGAAGTCCAGCTCAGTCCTGGGCTGTCCTCTGGACTCTGTTCGGGAGGTGGGGGACAGGAGGGTCCTGGCTAAACTCATGTCAATGCTGGACCATGAGTCCCACCCCCTGCAGGAGACTTTATCAGCTCTGGAGAGCAGCTTCAGTGACAGACTAATCCACCCTCGCTGTGTGAAGGAGAGGTTTCGCAGGTCTTTCCTTCCTGCTGCTGTCAGACTTTACAACGCACATCTCTAAACTGGCCGTATAATTGGTGTACATTATAGTCCACATGTACTCTCTTTATTTTTATTTATTTACTTTATTTTGCACATTTTTTGCACATTTTTTTATTATCTTGTATGACTACTTTCTGTACTGTCCTATTATGTTGCAACTCTTGGAATTTCCCCTTGTGGGACAAATAAAGGATCTCTTATCTTATCTTATCTTATCTTATTAATATTCAATCAGTAACATTGATTAACTCTGATTGGTCCCTAAATTAAAATGATCAGAGTCACATGATGCGTTAAACTCCTCCTTTAATGTGAGCAGAGTCTGAAGGAAGAAGCCCGGTCAACACTCTGATGTCTCTGACTGAGTTCAGGTTTAGCTCAGCTGCTAACATAAAGAAAGTCTGGATATGTTGAACCTGCTTCCTGGTTCAGACCTCAGGTGACCTCAGGTGACTCGGTTACCTGTCTGCAGACATCAGTGTGACTCAGTGAGTGAAGTGATGCTCTGTAAGATCCTTATTGTGCTCATATTCCTCACCTGTTACACAGTCAGCAAACAACACAACACGACTCTATGAAGGTCGGCTGGTCTGAGTCTTACCTGGCAGACAGGTGAGCGACAGAGCAGACAGGCAGCAGAGCAGCAGCTGTGCGGTCGTCATGGCGGCAGCATCCTCCGTCCTGCAGACAGCACTCAGGGTTCCTCTGCACCATGTGACCCAGTGAAGCAGCCGAGAACCAATCAGCTCTGAGAGACGGTAAAGGTCAAAGTGGCTGCTTTTAGAATCCATCCATCCTAATGAGGCACAAACACACTGGTTCCACTGATGACACACAACAGCTGGAGTGTTACTGTTCCTGCTGAACGTACTCAATAGAACCAACAACAGACTCAGTAGAACCAACAACAGACTCAGTAGAACCAACAACAGACTCAATAGAACCAACAACAGACTCAGTAGAACCAACAACAGACTCAGTAGAACCACCAACAGACTCAATAGAACCAACAACAGACTCAGTAGAACCAACAACAGACTCAATAGAACCAACAACAGACTGAATAGAAACAAAAACAGACTCCCAGGAACCACCAACAGACTCAATAGAACCAACAACAGACTCAATAGAACCAACAACAGACTCAGTAGAACCAACAACAGACTCAGTAGAACCAACACCAGACTCAATAGAACCAACAACAGACTCAGTAGAACCAACAACAGACTCAGTAGAACCAACAACAGACTCAATAGAACCAACAACAGACTCAATAGAACCAACAACAGACTCAATAGAACCAACAACAGACTCAATAGAACCAACAACAGACTCAGTAGAACCAACAACAGACTCAGTAGAACCAACAACAGACTCAATAGAACCAACAACAGACTCAATAGAACCAACAACAGACTCAATAGAACCAACAACAGACTCAGTAGAACCAACAACAGACTCAATAGAACCAACAACAGACTCAGTAGAACCAACAACAGACTCAGTAGAACCAACAACAGACTCAATAGAACCAACAACAGACTCAGTAGAACCAACAACAGACTCAGTAGAACCAACAACAGACTCAATAGAACCAACAACAGACTCAATATAACCAACAACAGACTCAATAGAACCAACAACAGACTCAATAGAACCAACAACAGACTCAGTAGAACCAACAACAGACTCAATAGAACCAACAACAGACTCAGTAGAACCAACAACAGACTCAGTAGAACCAACAACAGACTCAATAGAACCAACAACAGACACAACAGAACCAACAACAGACTCACAGGAACCAGCAGCTCTTCAGTGGTGAGGTGCTGGTCCGGTTCCCTGGTCCAGTGGATTGCTAAGGGTTTGGCCTCCTCCTCCTCCTCCTCCTCCTCCTCCTCCTCCTCCTCCTCCTCCTCCTCCTCCTCCTCCTCCTAACCCTAACAGATGGTTTGTTGAGCCCAACAAAGACGACCACCATCTGAATGTTCTGCGGTCCCAGTCAGTCTGGAGTAATGAGGACGCTCACTGATCCAGTCTGTCCATGCGAGGAGACAAACGCTGGCCCTATTAGACCCCACAGTGAAGGAGGCCACAGTGACTGCTGATGCTGAGATGTTCAGCAGAACCAGACGTTCCCTTCAGTCCTGGGAGGAGCAGAGCATCCAACCCAACAGATCGCAGCTGTTGTGCAGCCCTGTGAGGAGTCTCAGAACCCGGCACAGTGGAACACACTCTGAATAAAACTGGAAGAAGTCCTTCAGCTGCAGCAGCTTCACTGAAGACCTTTAAAACGGTTGTTCCTCTGCCATTGTGGCCCCTCAGACGCTGACGCCGGCATTTATCGATAAACTTTCCTCTGTGCTGTCACAGTACAGAGTCATGACACGTCCTCCTGGCTTCAGTCAGAGCTGGCTTCAGCTTCTAGAAGATGTTCCATCTCTTGGATGAGAGGTCAGGCCTCCCAGGACCTGCTGCTGAGAAGCATTCCCACACCATGATGCTGCCACCACCATGCTTCACGTCATGATGCTGCCACCACCGTGCTTCACATCATGATGCTGCCACCACCGTGCTTCACGTCATGATGCTGCCACCACCGTGCTTCACGTCATGATGCTGCCACCGCCGTGCTTCACGTCATGATGCTGCCACCACCGTGCTTCATGTCATGATGCTGCCACCACCGTGCTTCACATCATGATGCTGCCACCACCGTGCTTCATGTCATGATGCTGCCACCACCGTGCTTCACATCATGATGCTGCCACCACCGTGCTTCACGTCATGATGCTGCCACCACCGTGCTTCACATCATGATGCTGCCACCACCGTGCTTCACGTCATGATGCTGCCACCACGTGCTTCACATCATGATGCTGCCACCACCGTGCTTCACGTCATGATGCTGCCACCACCGTGCTTCATCATGATGCTGCCACCACCGTGCTTCACGTCATGATGCTGCCACCACCGTGCTTCATCATGATGCTGCCACCACCGTGCTTCACGTCATGATGCTGCCACCACCATGCTTCACATCATGATGCTGCCACCACCGATGCTTCATCATGATGCTGCCACCGCCATGCTTCACATCATGATGCTGCCACCACCGTGCTTCACATCATGATGCTGCCACCATGCTTCACATCATGATGCTGCCACCGCCGTGCTTCAAGTCATGATGCTGCCACCACCGTGCTTCACATCATGATGCTGCCACCACCGTGCTTCACATCATGATGCTGCCACCGCCATGCTTCACACTATGATGCTACCGCCACCGTGCTTCAAATCACATCATGATGCTGCCACCACCATGCTTCACATCATGATGCTGCCACCACCGTGCTTCACGCCATGATGCTGCCACCACCGTGCTTCACGTCATGATGCTGCCACCACCGTGCTTCACGTCATGATGCTGCCACCACCGTGCTTCACGTCATGATGCTGCCACCACCATGCTTCACGTCATGATGCTGCCACCACCGTGCTTCACATCATGATGCTGCCACCACCGTGCTTCACATCATGATGCTGCCACCGCCGTGCTTCACATCATGATGCTGCCACCGCCGTGCTTCACTAAGGACATGGTGTTCTGTTATTTCTGCCTCTGGAGTTGTGGTCAACAAGTTTTCCCCTGGTTTTTTTCAGACCATAACACATTTTCCGACGTACATCTGGGAGACTTCAGATGTGTTTTTGCAGAGTTTAGCTGGCTTGGATGATTTTTTTGTAACAACAGCCTTCCGTCTTGCCACCCTACAGCCCAGACACATGAAGACCATGTCCGGCGTGCTACCAGACACCTCCTCTGATGCTGCTGCAGGAATGTGGTTCTGGACTTGATGAATGTGGTTCTGGACATCATGAATGTGGGTCTGGACTTGATGAATGTGGTTCTGGACTTCATGAATGTAGTTCTGGACTTCATGAATGTGGTTCTGGACTTCATGAATGTGGTTCTGGACTTCACGAATGTGGTTCTGGACTTTATTAATGTGGGTCTGGACTTGATGAATGTGGTTCTGGACTTGATGAATGTGGTTCTGGACTTCATGAATGTGGGTCTGGACTTGATGAATGTGGTTCTGGACTTCATGAATGTGGGTCTGGACTTGATGAATGTGGTTCTGGACTTCATGAATGTAGTTCTGGACTTCATGAATGTGGTTCTGGACTTGATGAATGTGGTTCTGGACTTCATGAATGTAGTTCTGGACTTCATTAATGTGGTTCTGGACTTTATTAATGTGGTTCTGGACTTGATGAATGTGGTTCTGGACTTCATGAATGTGGTTCTGGACTTAATGAATGTGGTTCTGGACTTTATGAATGTGGTTCTGGACTTTATTAATGTGGTTCTGGACTTGATGAATGTGGTTCTGGACTTGATGAATGTGGTTCTGGACTTCATGAATGTGGTTCTGGACTTAATGAATGTGGTTCTGGACTTTATGAATGTGGGTCTGGACTTAATGAATGTGGTTCTGGACTTTATGAATGTGGGTCTGGACTTTATTAATGTGGTTCTGGACTTAATGAATGTGGTTCTGGACTTTATTAATGTGGTTCTGGACTTTATTAATGTGGTTCTGGACTTGATGAATGTGGTTCTGGACTTGATGAATGTGGTTCTGGACTTCATGAATGTGGTTCTGGACTTAATGAATGTGGTTCTGGACTTCATGAATGTAGTTCTGGACTTCACGAATGTGGTTCTGGACTTGATGAATGTGGTTCTGGACTTAATGAATGTGGTTCTGGACTTTATTAATGTGGTTCTGGACTTTATGAATGTGGGTCTGGACTTTATTAATGTGGTTCTGGACTTTATGAATGTGGGTCTGGACTTTATTAATGTGGTTCTGGACTTGATGAATGTGGTTCTGGACTTCATGAATGTGGTTCTGGACTTAATGAATGTGGGTCTGGACTTGATGAATGTGGTTCTGGACTTTATGAATGTGGGTCTGGACTTGATGAATGTGGTTCTGGACTTGATGAATGTTGTTCTGGACTTTATGAATGTGGGTCTGGACTTCATGAATGTGGGTCTGGACTTGATGAATGTGGGTCTGGACTTGATGAATGTGGTTCTGGACTTGATGAATGTGGGTCTGGACTTCATGAATGTGGTTGTGGACTTTATGAATGTGGTTCTGGACTTCATGAATGTGGTTCTGGACTTGATGAATGTGGTTCTGGACTTCATGAATGTGGTTCTGGACTTCATGAATGTGGGTCTGGACTTGATGAATGTGGTTCTGGACTTTATTAATGTGGTTCTGGACTTTATGAATGTGGTTCTGGACTTTATGAATGTGGGTCTGGACTTTATTAATGTGGTTCTGGACTTTATGAATGTGGTTCTGGACTTTATGAATGTGGGTCTGGACTTTATGAATGTGGTTCTGGACTTCATGAACGTGGGTCTGGACTTCATGAATGTGGTTCTGGACTTCATGAATGTGGTTCTGGACTTCATGAATGTGGGTCTGGACTTGATGAATGTGGTTCTGGACTTTATTAATGTGGTTCTGGACTTTATGAATGTGGTTCTGGACTTCATGAACGTGGGTCTGGACTTTATGAATGTGGTTCTGGACTTCATGAATGTGGTTCTGGACTTCATGAATGTGGTTCTGGACTTGATGGTCTCTCCAGGCTTCATGGATCTAACTGGACGTCTGACTCTCGTGGTCCCTGAAGGCCTCTCAGGCTGCTGATTGGCTGACAGCTCTTCTTCTCTCCTCTGACTCTGGTTCTCTCTGGGTGCTTCAGACAGCGACGCCCTGTGGCCGCTCTGAGGAACTGCAGCTGGAGTCTGCTGCAGAGGTCCTCCTGAGAAAGAAGGAGACCAGGTGAGACCAGGTGAGACCAGCACAGACATCCACACAGAGTCAGCAGGGTTCAGAGGAGCAAGTCCAGAACCAGAACCTGGTCCTGCTCATCAGCTCCACACTGTTCACTGAACCCACTGAGGGACTCTGAGGCTGAGCAACACAGAAGGAAGAGTCGGGACCACATCTAACGGGGACCATGATGATCTAAAGGGGACCATGATGATCTAAAGGGGACCATGATGATCTACAGGGGACCATGATGATCTACAGGGGACCATGATGATCTAAAGGGGACCATGATGATCTACAGGGGACCATGATGATCTAAAGGGGACCATGATGATCTAACGGGGACCATGATGATCTAAAGGGGACCATGATGATCTAACGGGGACCATGATGATCTAAAGGGGACCATGATGATCTACAGGGGACCATGATGATCTAAAGGGGACCATGATGATCTACAGGGGACCATGATGATCTACAGGGGACCATGATGATCTAAAGGGGACCATGATGATCTACAGGGGACCATGATGATCTACAGGGGACCATGATGATCTAAAGGGGACCATGATGATCTACAGGGGACCATGATGATCTAAAGGGGACCATGATGATCTAACGGGGACCATGATGATCTAAAGGGGACCATGATGATCTAACGGGGACCATGATGATCTAAAGGGGACCATGATGATCTACAGGGGACCATGATGATCTAAAGGGGACCATGATGATCTACAGGGGACCATGATGATCTACAGGGGACCATGATGATCTAAAGGGGACCATGATGATCTAAAGGGGACCACGATGAAGCACCAGACCAAGACCAGAAGAACCAGAGTCCAGCACTGGGTCGGTTCAGGTTTTATTCAGGCTCACAGGAGAACATCAGGAGGTCAGTGGAGCTTCATCTGGAGCTCCTCTAGACCCCAGAGCTTTATTCAGAGACCTGCTGAGACCCAGAGACCCAGTCTAAACCCAGGGGGACCTGGAACACTCTGCTGGACCTCAGGCTGGTCCACTGAAGGGGTCTACACTGAAACCAGAACACACCAGTCCAGACCTTCACCTGCACAGCTGGTCCATCTGATAGAATAGAATAGAACAGACCAGAAGTCCTTTATTTATCCTGGTCTGGGAAATTATTTTGTTGTAGCAGCAAAAAGGTGATAAAACAGAACAGAACCACCTCAGGAACAGAAGGTCTGATCACAGCCTGAACACATGAGAACCTGCTGGTTCTGAGGATCCTGCTGGGTCCTGCTGGTTCTGTGGATCCTGCTGGTTCTGAGGATCCTGCTGGGTCCTGCTGGTTCTGAGGATCCTGCTGGTTCTGAGGATCGTGCTGGGTCCTGCTGGTTCTGTGGATCCTGCTGGGTCCTGCTGGTTCTGAGGATCCTGCTGGTTCTGTGGATCCTGCTGGGTCCTGCTGGTTCTGTGGATCCGTCCTGCAGGGCTCTGAGCGTTTCAGCCTCGTGCCCTTTGTGTCTCTTCTGGCCGCTGACTGCAGCTTGATGACGTCAGTCAGACCGGAACAGACCAGTTCTCTGGCGGCCCCCCCTGCAGGGGGGGTTGGGTCAGGGGGGTCAGGGGGGTTGGTGGGCTGTGAGCTGGTGAGCCGGTGGGGGAGGGTCGGGGGTCAGAGGTCTTCAGAGGAATGCGGGAGGCGTCTCAGCCCTCCAATCCTGCTGCAGTGACGTCAGCCAATCTGACTAAATCTCCCACAATGCCTCAGTGCAGCTGGTTCAGTGCTGGGACTGAACCGGAGCGGCCAGACCGGAGCCGGACCGGGTCCCTGTGGGCCTGGGTGGTGTATTGAAGAGTGGGGACCCTGATGGGGGGTCTCAGAGCTGCTGCTGGGGTTTGGACTCAGACGGTGGACGTGGTTCTCCTCCTGCAGCCTCAAACCCTGAAGCTGCTGCTCTGAGACCAGCAGCCTATAAGTAGGGCTCCGGGTCCTGGTGCTGTCGTGTTACTCCGGTAGCACATATACTAAAATTGGAACGATACAGAGAAGATTAGCATGGCCCCTGCGCAAGGATGACACGCAAATTCGTGAAGCGTTCCTCATTTTCCATCAGAACCTCAGGTTTCGATCATTTCCGGTCTTTTTAACGTCCCTTCATTCATTTCTGTGGTTGTGGTGAAACAGCGACGCCGCGGCCACAAGAGGAACTGCAGCGGAGGGAGCGGCGCATGCGCACTGCGGCTCGCTGCTTCACAGTTACTGAGTTAAGACTCGTGTGAAGAGACAGGAAGCGTAAAAACTAGAGATGTGGGACAGAAACGTGTCCGCGGAGGATCTGCAGACTCCGGGGAGGAGCAGGAGTGTCCCTGCGGGCTGCTGGAGGACTTTATCCGGACAGACGAGCCGGAGGAGCCGGAGCTATGCAGGCTAACAGGCTAACATGCTAACGTAGCTGCAGTTTACAGTTCATTAATTGAATGTGTCTGCAGTCAGCTGCCCGTTTGAAATGATTCTCCGTTAGCTGTTAGCTCCCTGTTAGCTCCCTGTTAGCTCGGCTCTATGAAACTGTTAGCTCCCTGTTAGCTCCCTGTTAGCTCGGCTCTATGAAACACTGTGTTAGCTCCCTGTTAGCTCCCTGTTAGCTCGGCTCTATGAAACTGTTAGCTCCCTGTTAGCTCCCTGTTAGCTCGGCTCTATGAAACTGTTAGCTCCCTGTTAGCTCGGCTCTATGAAACACTGTGTTAGCTCCCTGTTAGCTCCCTGTTAGCTCGGCTCTATGAAACTGTTAGCTCCCTGTTAGCTCGGCTCTATGAAACACTGTGTTAGCTCCCTGTTAGCTCCCTGTTAGCTCGGCTCTATGAAACACTGTGTTAGCTCCCTGTTAGGAGCTGCTCTGATGTGGTCCAGATGTTCAGAGAAGCAGTGGAATGGCTGTGGTCCGGTCGGCTGGTACCGGGTCACTCTGGAGCTGGACCTCAGTCCTCGTCCAGGTTCCACTTTGTGTGTTTACATGTATTATTAGTGTTTTTTAAATGCTGCTCTGGATGAAACCAACAGACCTGATCAGAGCTCCTCAGATCCTCTGGTTCTTCATCTCCAGGACCTCCACCTTCATGCTGTGGTTATGTCCAGGCCCTGAACTCTGGAGACATTCACAGCATGGTGGTAGAACTCTGACCAGTCCTGGAGGTCCTGGAGAGGATCAGCTGAGTCTGAGGGACCTGGTTTTGAAGGGTCTCAGTGGTTCTCTGTGTGCTCTGATGGATGAAGTGTTGGATCGTGTTTTCTGAACCAGTCCAGTCTCTGGTGCTGGTCTTCGTCCTCCACTGAGGTCGGCTGTTCGTCTGCAGCCTCCAGTGTTTGGTCCAGTTACCAACAGCAGCAGCAGGAACATGAAGAGCTGCAACACAAGTCCGGTCTCAGAGGTCCACCAGAACACTGGAGCTGGACTCAGACTTCACTCTGATCCACATCAGCTTCCCTGGAACCACTTTTCCCTGTTGGTGCAGTGAGAAGCCCCGTTTATTCCCAGTTAGAGCGCTGGGAGCACTGGTACCCACTGTCAGAGCAGCTCCACAGTCCGGACCAGAACCAGACCCGGATGCTGCTGCAGAGAACAACCAGTCTGACCTCTGGTCAGCTTCACTGCTGGGTTCTGATTGTGGACCCATGTAGACGTGGACCTGCTCCGACCATCGATGTGTAGAAACTTTGATATTATATGAAGTATTATTAATAACATTCAGCCTCTAATGACACGTTAACGCTCCACGTGACGTCATTATCTATATTATTAGTATAATATCTGTCCTGATCAAACAGTTGACCAGCTTTAAACACAGTGCAGCTCATGCACCAGGCGCTGTACAGCCATAGAACTGTCTTTAATATTCATTTAATAAGTCCCCGGTTGTTAATAACGTTACTTTACATCGGTACACTGTTAATTCACCACAACAGCCTACAAACACACAGGCCTTGTGATTGGCTGAGCGCTCCTGTCAGTCAGACCAACAGTAGGAAACCCTGCACCGATGTCCCGCCTCCCCATGTGCTGACTGACAGCAGCGCTCGGCCAATCACAAGGCCTGTGTGTTCCGACTCAGAGTATCGGACTTTTAGATTAGATTATACTTTATTAATCCCACAACGGGGAAGTTTCCTCGTTACAGCAGCAGAGAAAAAGCAGAAAAACACACAACATACCTTAAACAGAAAAATGACCCACAGTGTCATGCAGGGGATGAGAGGGTTGTTCATGATGGATGTCAGCTTGGCCAACATCCTCCTCATGGAGTCCAGTGGACCGTCACGAGGCGAAGTTAGAGAGAAGTTAGCTTCCGATTTTCAGCTTCCGATTCGGCAGTTAAGGGAAACTTAAGTTCAGCGGGTGAGCGCTAGATCCTGTTTATTACACCCCGTAAATATATGACTGCGCGTTTAATATTAAGGGTATCATTTTAAAATGTTTCCAGAGAAGATGAAGACTCTTTAAAACACATTTTCTGATTTGTGAAACCTTTACTCTACAGTTTGACTGACTTCTCTTTTTTAAAAACAAGCTGTGTGGTACAATACAAATGCCGAGGCTACTAATTGTAAAATGTTAATTTGTCATGAGAGCAATTAATTGTTCTTATTGTAATATTCAATGTTCATTAGCAATATTAATTTTGATCTGTATTACAGCTTATTCATATTTTATTTTTGATTGCAATATTTTGTATATTGTACAAAATACAAAATGATTATATACAATTATATATAATATTACAATTAGTAGCCTCGGCATTTGTATTGTACCACACAGCTTGTTTTTAAAAAAGAGAAGTCAGTCAAACTGTAGAATAAAGATTTAACAAATCAGAAAGTGTGTTTGAAAGTGTGTTCTTCATCCCCTCTGGGATAAACTAGACCAGGTTTGAAAAGTGTGAGTCTTGTGGTTTTGGACCAGGACCCGGTCTAAAACGGTCCAGGTGCAGAAAATTGTGGTGAAATCTCCCTTTTTGCATTTTCACAAATAAAATAAAGGTTTCACAAATCAGAAAATGTGTTTTAAAGAGTGTTCATCTTCTCTGGAAACATTTTAAAATGATACCCTTAATATTAAATGTGCAGTCATATATTTAGGGGGTGTAATAAACAGGATCGAGCGCTCACCCGCTGAACTTAAGTTTCCCTTAACTTTTCCCTTAACTGCCGAATCGGAAGCTGAAAATCGGAAGCTAACTTCAGCCTCGTTGGACCGTCCAGGACAGAGCTCCTCCTGGTTTTGTTGGACCAGTAGCAGAGCTGGACTTGTTCCAGTTCGGTCATGTGACCAGCAGAGTTACCGGGACGTCGCTGGTTCGAGTCCAGACAGTTAAAACTGGAGAAGAAGCAACGAGTTCAGAGGATGTAGTACTGTTTAGTACTGTTTAGTACTGTTTAGTACTGTTTAGTACTCTAGTGTATATGTATACAGTAGTACTACTACATTCATGTACTCTGTGTGTAGCAGGATTCGTACACTTTTATTTAGTCCTGTTCATAGATCACCTGGAACATGTTCAGTATGAAGCGATCTTCATGTCTTCATGTTGTACTTCTGACTTCAGTGCATTTACATTTTTATATTTATAATATATCTATCTATCTATCTAGAAGCTCGTGGTGGTGAAGTGTGTGTCTGACAGAGGATGTTTAGAGACGTGAGGTTTCCAACAGTTGGAGGACAGAAGTCTGAGCTACACCTTTATGTGGAGGCTCTTTACCTGCCTACTGTTACCAGGTGTGTGTTTTAACATCACATGAAGGTTTAATAAACAGCAGTGTGTGATCTGTCTCCTCCTCCTGAGCTGGATCTGCTGGACGTGGTTCTGGGGTCTCTTTCTGATACCGTCCCGTGTCCGACCGGCTGGGTGCTGGAACCAGAGGAAGCATCGCTGTGGAGCGGGCTGCTGCTGCTGCTCTCCGCCCGGCCGGTCCCGGGTCCTTCCAGGGCTTTGGGATCACACCTCCACCTGCTGCTACATCCACTCCATCGGGTCCATGGCTCCTGCGCGGGTCCAGACCAGAATCCCGGCCTACCACCAACATCTTTACTGAGTTGGAGGGTGGCTGGTGACAGAAAGCTCCATCCTGCCCTGCCTCGGCCCTCAGTCCATCCAGCTGGGACACCGCTCTGACATCCTGGACCAGGACTTTCCTCCAGTCGCTGGGGCGCATGGACCCTCTGCATCCTCCCGACAGACAGAAGCACCGCCCTGGTCTCCACCACCGTCACCGATGGGCAACACAGAGACAGCTGGAGCTGGTCTCCATCCTAACTCTGCTAACACTGATGGTGCCTTGGTTCAACCACAGTGTCTCTGCACCAAACCAGACGTCACCCAAAGAGGACTCATGACTGCTTGTGATCCAGATCCTCCACCCAGTCCAGTCTGAACAGTGCTGCCATCCCCACTCTGGTCTACAGGACCTGCTAAGGTGCTTTGAACAGGTCAGGACACGAGTGCTGAAACCTGCTTCTCTACAGCCTCATGTCATCTCTTCCTCTGGTCCTCGAGTCCTGAGTCCTCCACAGACCTGGACAGTCTAAAACTGGGATGGACTGGATTCATTCACTGGAGCATCAGAAGCTCATGTGATCAACAACAGATGGAGCGTTGAACACATGAACGTCACAGCTGACCCGGACACCGAGGTTCTCCCTGAGCCGAGGCTCAGAAACAGCATCAGTGACTGTGTTTCAGCTGTTGGCACCGACAGACCAGGACAAAGTCCC
Source organism: Dascyllus trimaculatus (assembly GCA_024666655.1). Classification (NCBI taxonomy): domain Eukaryota; kingdom Metazoa; phylum Chordata; class Actinopteri; family Pomacentridae; genus Dascyllus; species Dascyllus trimaculatus. The sequence goes on from CM045449.1 coordinate 45,205, forward strand.
TGTAATGGAAAATTACTGGGCAATAAACATGATTCTGATTCTATGAATGAAGTATCAGTGGAAGATTACAGACTGAAAGGTTACAGAACAAACTCCACAGGCTGTCAGAAGCAACGTGTTCCTCTGAGCCTCTAAGCTGGACTGTTCTAGTCGCCTCCTTAGTTTAGTCTTTTAACTTCAAGCTGCAGCAAACTGCAGAGTTTCCAGCCGGAAGAATGAGAATTAAATGAAATCCTAAAGTTAAATAACGTTGAACCCTTGTAAAGGTTTATCCCCCCCAACCCCACCCTGCTGCTCCCTGTTCAGGTGCTGCTGGTTCTAAGGGGCCTCAGTCAGGCTGCACAGCCCGGAGCGGCCTGCAGGGGGCGGACAGGAGCCCCGGCAGCAGCAGGAGGAGGAGGAGGAGGACAGGAAGCAGTCTGTCGTGTCGGTTCTTGTTGATTTCTCCGGTCTAACGGACACTGTTGGCTCCATGGCGGCGTCTCGGCTGCTGGTTTACCTGGACATGCTGTCGCAGCCCTGCCGGGCGGTGCACATGCTGCTGGGCTGCACCGGCATCCCGCACACCGTCCGCACGGTGGCGATACGGAGAGGTGAGCAGCCAGCTACCTGCCTACCTGTTACCTAGATAGCTACCTGTCTGTTAACTAGCTAACTAGCGGCCTGCTAACCAGCTGCTAACCGGCTGCTGACCGGCTGCTAACCGGCTGCTGACCGGCTGCTAACCGGCTGCTAACCGGCTGCTGACCGGCTGCTGACCGGGGGGCAGCGGCTGTTTCTGTCTTGACCTCCGCTCCAGAGACCTTTGACCCACATCTAAGCGCCGTCCGGCTGCAACGAAACCCGGTTGGAAAGTGGTCGGTTTAACGGGGATTGTCTCGGAGCCCCGCAGATTCTGAGCCGTTAGAGCAAAACGGAAACAGGGACCAGGATTTCAGGTTGTTGTGATGAATTCGGCTCAGTGTGTTTCAGTCGTTCAGGTTTACATCCAGTAGAAATGAACGACATTAACACTCAGTCACCTGTGATTAGTCCGGGTTGAGCTGGACTCCCGGTGTCAATAAATCACTGGGTTTTTCAGTGGACTTTGGTCTGAACTTCTCTTGTGTGCAGGAGAAACCAGAAGTCCAGAATTCACCAAAGTGAACCCGATGCAGAAGGTTCCGGTCCTGGTGGACGACGGCTTCGTCCTCACAGAGAGGTGAAGACACACACTGACACACACACACTGAAACACACACACACACACACTTCACCTGATGGCTATAAATGTGTGTTGTAGCGACGCCATCTTGAAGTACCTGGCCAACAGGTATGACGTCCCCGACCACTGGTATCCACAGCAACCAGAGAGGCGAGCCCGAGTGGATGAGTACACCGCCTGGCATCACAGCTACACTCGACCACACGCAGCTAAAGTCTTTATCTTGGAGGTACACACACACACACACACACACAGTTACAGTCTATGTACTGGAGACACACACACTCTGTGACAGTCTGTGCCTCCACCCGGCTCAGGTGGTGTTCCCGGCCCAGTCTGGCTCTCCGGTGGATGAGGGGACTCTGGTTCGTGCTCTGTCTCAGCTGGACGACACTCTGGACAAGCTGGAGTCCATGTTTCTTGGCAGGCAGCCGTTCCTGTGCGGCGATGACATCACTGTGGCCGACCTGCTCGCTGTCAGTGAGCTCATGCAGGTCAGACGCTCTGATTGGTTTATGTTTTGATGGAGCCCCGCCCCCTCAGTGTTTTGTTTTCCTGTTTGTTGGTGGTGGGTGGGGTTTGTTTCTGAGCATGCTCAGTGTGTGTCTCTGCAGCCTCTGGGAGGGGGGCGGGACATCCTGAAGGACCGCCCTCAGCTGCAGCGATGGAAGAGTCGAGTCCAGTCCGCTGTGGGCGAACACTTCGACCAGGCTCACGCCGTCCTGTACGCCCTGAGAGACCGCCGCCGGGCACGGCTGTGACATCAGAGTGATGTCACCCAGGTTTATCTTCTGATTGGTTTGATTGTCAATGAATTTGATTGGCCTTTCACCTCCGAGGCCTTCTGTGATTGAATGTTTGTTAAACGTTAAAGCACTTTAACAGGAAAAACTACGATGTGATGAAAACAGAAATAAAGCTGGTTTTATTTTCTCATTTGGCCTGTTCTGTTTGTTTACTCCTGTCTGTTTACTTGTCAATAACAGCAGTAAACAACACAAACAGTCCTGCAGGTTCCTCAGAGAACTTCATCCTGATGACAGACTGAAGATCACAGGATCAGCCCCCCAGACAGGCTCACCTGGGAGTGACCAGGATGTTAGCTGGTTGCCATGGCGCCGGTCAGCGGGTGGGATGTTAGCTGGTTGCCATGGCACCAGTCAGCGGGTGGGATGTTAGCTGGTTGCCATGGCGCCAAACAGCGGGTGGGATGTTAGCTGGTTGCCATGGCGCCAAACAGCGGGTGGGTTTTAATCTTCTTGTTAGAACCTGTCAGGTCAGTTTGTAGCAGTACCCCGAGGTCGTGAGAGGAACAGGAAACTGACCCTCAGTCTGACCAGACTTCCTGTCGGCATGTCGTCGTTCTGTCTCTGGTCAGGGGTTCTGCTGCTAACCCTGACCCTCTGACTGTGCTGATGTTACCGTGCAGCTGGTTCCCTGAAGAAAGTAGAACAGCAGAAGAACACAGGAACCCCGACACCCTGCAGCCTGTAAACCTCCTGAACAGCAGAAACAATCAGAGACTCCAGGTCTGATATTGGGTGTGTGATCTTAAATGCTAGTGTTACTGTGCTACAGCTAAAAGAGACTGAACGTGGAACGTGTTGCTAACCTGCTGACGTTAGATGCTAATGCTAAAAACAACAGACACTCCCTCAAATAAAGAAACCGAGGTAAAAATAAAAGGCTTTATTTATTAGAAAATAACAATAGACTTATTTACAGCAGAGTGTTTGAGCAGTGAACAGGTCAGCTGACGAGCGGCTCAACCTGATTGGTCCTCTACACGGCGCCAGGGGGCGGGGCTTGGCTCCGCTTAGCAGGATGTTGGTCCTCTTCGTCTCCGTCGCCTCGTTTCCTCTTTGAGGTTCCTCCAGACGGCGCCGCCTCCTGCTGGGGGCGGAGTCAGTTTATAGGCAGTTTACAGGCTGAAAGTGTGTGTGTGTGTGTGTGTGTGTGTGTGTGTGGTTACCATGGCAGCAGCAGCATCCTCTACAGGTGGGTACATTAGTCTGTGAGCCGTCTCCAGCATCACCCGATCCTACAACCAGCACAGTCAGTGTGAGCCGAACACTGCAGCCTACATTTCCCATGTTGCACCTGGACTCTTTCAGCACAGCTACATGTTTAAAACCTCCAAACACTCTGTAGCTGCTGCAAAACACTTTATGTACTAGTGCATACTGTAGTTACCTGTAACCAGGTGTGGTAGTTACCTGTAACCAGGGGTGCTGCAGAGCTTCCTCGATGCTCATCCTCCGGCTGGGGTCGACGGCCAGCAGCCTCCTCACCACGTCCTTCGCTGAAACACACAGTCACGTCAGTTTAGCTCAAAGCCAGCACGAGTCGTCGATGACGGTCAGAAAAGATAAATAAGTGAAGTGAGAAGTTTTTAAAAGCTGCTCTGAAAGAAACAACTGGTTATTAGAGGCCTGCTTGAACACCAAAGGCATCTAAAAACACTGAAACACTAATGCTAAAGTGCTAATGCTTAAATGGTAGTGTTCAGTAATTATGCTAAAGGCTAATGCTAACATTTTAATATGAAGTCAGATACTAAAATGAGTAAACCTGCTGTTGGAATGCTAATACTAAAATGCCAGTGTCAAACACAAATGTTAGCATGCTAAAGCTAAAAACTGCTAATGTGCTTAATTGCTGTTATTAATTTGTTAATGCTGGTGCCAAATGCTAATGCTAACATGAAATCCCAGAGCTTCAGTGCTGGTGGTTGGTTGCTCATGGTAGAGGGTGTTCAACTGCAAATGTCTTATGCTAATGCTAACATGCTGGTTCCAGTGCTCACTTTAAATGCTATAATTATCATTTAAATGTTTTAATGTTGATGGTAAATTGACGTCAAAGTGCTAATGTTTACTGCGAATGTTAAAATACTAATGCTTAAACTGTTTAGAAGCTAATGGTAAAATGCTAATGTTAAATGTAGCAGAGAAAAGATTTTTCCATCTTTCTTGTAGTTTCATTTTTTCAGTGAAGTTTTCAGTCAGAAACAAAACTCTGATCTTCTGATAGCCTCAGACAGTGGACTGGTTTCTACTGGTTCTGCTGGATCTCAGTGCTGCTTTTGATCCAGTTGATCACAGCGTCTTATTACAGAGACTGGAACATGTTACTGGTCGGTTCTGGAGTTCCTCAGGGTTCTGTATTAGGTCCAGTACTATTCACTCTGTTCATGCTTCCCATCATTAGGAAGCACTTCATGAACGTCCATCGTTATGCAGATGATACCCAGTTATATTTATCTATGAAGCCAAATGAAACCAACCAGCTGGTCAAACTCCAACATGTCTGAAGGACATAAAGGTAAATAATCCACATTAAACCAGTCTGTAGGACGGCGTTCTTTCATCTAGAATACTGTAAAGACCAGAACATCTGGTCCAGAGTGATGCTGAGGAACTAGTCCATGCATCTGGAACCTCCAGCTGGACTATTGTAGTTCCTTGTTGTCAGGATGTCCCAGTAACTCTCTCAGAAACCTCCAGCTGGTCCAAAATGCTGCAGCCAGAGTTCTGACAGGAACCAGGACCAGAGATCAGGTTTCTCCTGGATCAGCTTCTAAAATCCTTCTTCTACCATATCAACTGTTGATGAGCAGCTCCATCGTATCTCAGAGACCTGATTGGACCTGATCATCCAGCAGAGCCCTTCTCTCTCAGACTGCTGGGGATTCCCATGATGCACTGGGCTCCTTATATGTCACCATCACACATCACTGACTGTGTTTGTTCTCTGATCTACAGCCTCTCCTCCTGCTGTCCTCCATCCCTCCCCTCATCTCCACCCTCACCCCGACCAGTCGAGGCAGATGTCCTCCCTCCCTGAGCCTGGTTCTGTTGGAGGTTCTCCCCCCTCCCTGTCCTGGGGGTTTTGGTTGCTGCTCAGAGGGAACCCAGAAGCAGCTTTGATGGTTGGTTCTGTTCTCTGTTCTTCCTGCTGTGAGGTGACGTGTTGTAAACATGTAGAAATAAAACTGAACTGAACTGATTCTCAGTCAGTAATAGTACTGTAGTAGTACTGTAGTAGTACCTTGATCGGAGACGTGACTCCACTTGGATGGAACCATGGTGAACTTTCCAAGAAGGATCTGATCTGTGACCGACTGAGGACCAAAACTCTCGTGGAACGGAGGATATCCACCCAGACTGAGACAGACAGGTGGACAGACAGACAGACAGACAGGTGGACAGAGAGACAGACAGGGTCAGCTCTAAATAAATAAGACACACAAAGCTGTCAGTCAGACATTCAGTCAGAGAGACAGACAGGCTGAGGGTGAGACTGGCGCCTACCAGACAAAGAGCAGGACTCCGAGGCTCCATGCGTCCACAGCCAGGCTGTAGCCGGTGGTGGAGGCCTGAGTGAAGACTTCAGGGGCCAGGTAGGACGGAGTCCCACATAGAGTCCTCATGAGGACGGCTTCCTCCAGGATCCTGGACTGGTTAAAGTCTGTCACCTGGCGGAGACACAAAGAGACACAGTTACACACAGGTACACACTGAGGATGATGATGGCTGAGGAGGAAGAGCGTCTACCTTGATGAGACAGACGTCCTCCTGAGAGGACAGCAGGATGTTCTCAGGCTTCAGGTCTCTGTGGATGATCCCATTACTGTGGAGGTACTACACACACACACACACACAGTTATCTACGCTGCACCTGTGTGAGCTGGTTACCATAGCAACAGCAGGTGAGTCTCACCTGGACGGCGCGGAGCATCTGGTAGAAATAGAGTTTGGCCACATTCTCCTGAAGCTGCTTCTGAGACTTTACCCTCTGGAACAACTCACCACCTTCCATCCTGACAGACAGGCAGACAGACAGGCTGAGAGACAGACAGGATGAGAGACAGACAGACAGACAGACAGGCTGAGAGACAGACAGACAGGCTGAGAGACAGACAGGCTGAGAGACAGACAGACAGACAGGCTGAGAGACAGACAGGTTGAGAGACAGACAGACAGACAGGCTGAGAGACAGACAGGCTGAGAGACAGACAGACAGACAGGCTGAGAGACAGACAGGCTGAGAGACAGACAGACAGACAGACAGACAGACAGGCTGAGAGACAGACAGGCCGGCAGACAGACAGATAGACAGACAGGCAGACAGACAGAGAGACAGACAGACAGACAGGCTGAGAGACAGACAGGCTGAGAGACAGACAGACAGACAGGCTGAGAGACAGACAGGCTGAGAGACAGACAGACAGACAGGCTGAGAGACAGACAGACAGACAGACAGACAGGCTGAGAGACAGACAGGCCGGCAGACAGACAGACAGACAGATAGACAGACAGACAGAGAGACAGAGAGACAGACAGGCGTCTCACTCACAGCTCCAGTACAATGTAATAACTGTCGTCTGTCTGGTAAAAGTCTTCTGTCTTGATGAGACAAGGCTGCAGGAGACAAGGACAGAGGAAACAAGGTCACAGAACGAGCAGAGCAGGAAATGCCACGTGTTCATGATGGCGCCGGTTCTTCTTCGTTGGTGTCGGACTCACGTGGTCGACTCGCTGCAGGATCTCGATCTCCGTCTTCGCGTTCCGTGTTGCTGTCTGTGATTGGACAACAAAACAAGCAGGTCACATGATTAGCAGCCCGGCCTCTCATTGGTCCAATCCCCGCAGCGCTGACAGACCGACGCCATGTTTGTAGTTCTCTGAGGTCACTGCTGACTCAGCAGGTGGAAGGAGGTGGGAGGTCTCAGCCAATCAGAGCGCAGAGAGTCGACTCACCCCTTCAGACTGAAAGTTCTTCTTGTTGATGATCTTTACTGCAACTTTCCTGCAGCTGGAACGTTGGAACGCCAGGCGGACCTCCCCACACACACCTCTGAAACAGACACACACCTCTGAAACAGACACACAACCCACCGACAGACAGACAGACAGGCTGAGACAGGCACAGGAAGTGACATCACAGTGGTGGGAGTGACTCACGTTCCGATTTGTCGAGTCAGCAGGTATTTCTCTCTCAGCTCTCTGGGCAAACTAGACTGATCGTCTGACATCAGGTCGATGAAGACAAACACTGCAGACACACAGAGGAAAGGGATCACATTACAGGCCAGGTGTGTCCAGGTGTGTATCAGGTGTGTCCAGGTGTGTATCAAATGTGTGTCAGGTGTGTATCCAGAGTGTATCAAGTGTGTCCAAGTGTGTCCAGGTGTGTCTCAGGTGTGTCCAGGTGTGTATCGTGTGTATCAGGTCTGTCCAGGTGTGTATCAGGTCTGTACAGGTGTGTATCGTGTGTCTCAGGTGTGTCACAGGTGTGTATCAGGTGTGTATCAGGTCTGTCCAGGTGTGTATCAGGTCTGTCCAGGTGTGTATCAGGTCTGTCCAGGTGTGTATCAGGTGTGTATTAGGTGTGTCCAGGTGTGTACCAGGTGTGTATAAGGTGTGTATCGGGTGTGTCCAGGTGTGTATCAGGTCTGTCCAGGTGTGTATCGTGTGTATCAGGTCTGTCCAGGTGTGTATCGTGTGTATCAGGTCTGTCCAGGTGTGTATCAGGTCTGTCCAGGTGTGTATCGTGTGTATCAGGTCTGTCCAGGTGTGTATCAGGTCTGTCCAGGTGTGTATCGTGTGTATCAGGTCTGTCCAGGTGTGTATCAGGTCTGTACAGGTGTGTATCGTGTGTCTCAGGTGTGTCACAGGTGTGTATCAGGTGTGTATCAGGTCTGTACAGGTGTGTATCGTGTGTCTCAGGTGTGTCTCAGGTGTGTCACAGGTGTGTATCAGGTGTGTATCAGGTCTGTCCAGGTGTGTATCAGGTCTGTCCAGGTGTGTATCGTGTGTCTCAGGTGTGTCACAGGTGTGTATCAGGTGTGTCCAGGTGTGTATCGTGTGAATCAGGTGTGTACCAAGTGTGTCCAGGTGTGTACCAGGTGTGTCTCAGGTGTGTCTCAGGTGTGGTCCAGGTGTGTCTCAGGTGTGTCTCAGGTGTGTACCAGGTGTGTACCAGGTGTGTCTCAGGTGTGTCTCAGGTGTGTCTCAGGTGTGTCTCAGGTGTGTATCGTTACCTCGATTTCGTTGTTCAGCCAGAGAGATGACAGCGTTATTGACAAGAGGAAGCTTCTTATTCCGGCCAATGGGAATGCCATCAACAAACGTCCCATTGTTGCTAAAGTCCTCCACAAAGACCTCATTGCCCTCCTGACAGACAGACAGACAGGTGGAGCAGACAGACAGGTGGAGCAGACAGACAGGTGGAGCAGACAGACAGGTGGAGCAGACAGACAGGTGGAGCAGAGTTAGTTCTCTTTTTGGTTCTTTGAGATGTTCCACCTTCATACGAGAGGTTGTTTAGTTCTAACTGGTGCAGGGCTTCAGGGGTTTCATCTCACCCAGTCACATGACTACCGATCCATTTACTTCAGCACTACGAGTCAGCAGTCATGTGATGAGTCAGCAGTCATGTGACTGGACGGTGAGAAAAAACACCTGGAACTCATCAGAACTGAGGAACCTCCTGGATGAAGCTGAAGCGTCTTCAAGAACCAGAAACGAGGTCCAGCTGTTCTTCCTGAAGCTGTGAGGACCTCAGGTTCTAAAGGAGCTGCTCACTCTGAGGATCCTGAAGTGTTTCTTGCTGTAGATTCTGAACTTCTTGGATCCGCGTTCATCAGGATCATCCAGGACGTAGTTACACTTGGAGTCTCGTCCGAACAGGTACTGGTCTTCTACACAGTCTACAAACACAAACATGAACAAGCAGCTCCTCTCAGGCTGGTTTCAGCACCACAGTTCAGGACAGCGTTAGCGCTAGTGTTAGCATTAGCATGTCAGCAGCTTCTGATCAGTGGTTACCGTGGCTCCTGAAGCCGCGGGCCATCGGCAGCAGGCGGCCCCAGGGTTGTGGTTCTGGTTCCTCGGGGACGGACGGCAGGGTGACGGGGAGGGTGTCCACACTGCTCAGAGTCCCAGAACCGCTGGAGGACTGACTGCCGGATGTCGGCCCGCTGGACGAGCTGGAACCAGGCTGGGACTGGGACTTGGACTGGGATGGGGACAGGGTGGACTGGGTGGCAGACTGGGTAGACTGGGCCTGGGACGGGGACAGGGTGGACTGGGTCTGGGTCTGGTCCCCCACAGGTGGAATCTCTTCAGACATTCTCCAGCTCTGCTGACACAAGATGAGAAGTTACAGCACACCGGTCCTGGTAAACACCTGAGCACCAAACCTCATTTTAAAACAGTTCATTTTAAGGACATGTTGTTCATCTGTCAACAATACAAACAGAAAACTAATTTAGAACATATTTTATTATTCTCATGTCCACTCTTCAAATCGGCACAAATTTAACATGAACCAAACCACAACGTTTCAAGATGGATCTCAGAAATCATAACCTGTCTGCAGTCTGCAGGAAACAAGGCGATCTTAAATTAGATGAACTTTAAATGGAGTTTCGTATGAAGCTTGTTCACTAACCCCGCCCACCACCTGTCCATCACAGCTGGACTACAGGCCAAGCGGCTTCCGGAAACTGTTCGATTTTAGAAGACTTTGTTTTTCTGTCACCAGTTTCAGACCTGGAACCAGTTCTAAACAGGACCACAGTGCTGAGGGTCCACTGGACTATTCGGCTCAAACTAATCATTACACCGATTCTAGATGGACCTCCGGAACCAAACTGTCTGTCGTCATATCGTGAATCACTGCAGGCAACACGGCGGTCTTAAATTAGACCATTTTCAAACGGAGTTCGGTATGAGTCGGTGTGTCCGACCCGACACCGGAACCAGTCCAGCTCCGTGTACTGACCTGACAGCCAAACCGAACATGAACCAGAAACGAACCAGCTGGTTTCACCCCGGATCCAGCTGCGCTCTCAGCCGCCGAGCTGCTTCACTTCACCGCCGGGACGAGGCGGACCGGACCGGACCGGACTGAGTTGATACACCGGCCACTCACCGGGCAGAGCGGCCGCTGCAGCTGGCTCTCCTCCGGGTCTCTGCAGCTCGAACCGAACCACCGGTCTGGCGGGACACGTGCAGGACGTTTTTACCGGGATTCTGCAAGAAGTGTGTTTCCTGGTTTCCCATGACGTCATGTGACGGTGGCAGCCAATGAGAGGCTAAGAGCTGGGTCACGTGGCTTTGCAGACGTCAGGAGTATTTCCGGGTCTGGTTCGGGCTGCAGAGGAGACTCGGCGGGACCAGCGGATCGATACAATGATTAATAAGTGACCGAGGAGGAGCAGAACCAGCAGAACCAACAGAACCGACAGAACCGACATGTCCTCTCAGCGCAGTGGGAGAACCCTGATCATCACAGACGGTGAGTCCTCAGAGAAACACTGGAGTTCAGGAGGAATAAACTTAGATGACTTCAAAAGATGTTTGTGGAGATCCTCAGTCCTCCAGGTCCTGGTTCTCTTGAGTCCATCGAAGGGGTTCCACCTCTCATCCAAGACCAGAGGAGGAACGTCTTCGATGGACTCAAGACGAAAAGAAACCCGACATCCAAAAACACACGTTCAATAACTGGACCGTCTCTGTCCAGATGAGGAGGTGGAGGCCGAGGACCTGAACCCGTTCTCCTTCAAAGAGTTTCTACGCTGGAAAAACCAGGATCAGGACCAGGATCCAGACCAGGACCAGGACCAAGATCAGGATCCAGACCAGCAGCAGATGCATGGGAAGGTAAAAAAGTCTGATCAGACATTTACTGTTTTGTTCTGTCAGTCTCAGTGACACGAACATCAGGCAAACTACCTGGGGAGGGATGACCCAGGGTGTTCATGGTAGATAAACTACCTGGGGAGGGATGACCCAGGGTGTTATTAGATAAACTACCTGGGGAGGGATGACCCAGGGTGTTATTAGATAAACTACCTGGGGAGGGGTGACCCAGGGTGTTAATTATTAGATAAACTACCTGGGGAGGGATGACCCAGGGTGTTAATTATTAGATAAACTACCTGGGGAGGGGTGACCCAGGGAGTTAATTATTAGATAAACTACCTGGGGAGGGGTGACCCAGGGTGTTAATTATTAGATAAACTACCTGGGGAGGGATGACCCAGGGTGTTAATTATTAGATAAACTACCTGGGGAGGGATGACCCAGGGTGTTAATTATTAGATAAACTACCTGGGGAGGGATGATCCAGGGTGTTAATTATTAGATAAACTACCTGGGGAGGGGTGACCCAGGGAGTTAATTATTAGATAAACTACCTGGGGAGGGGTGACCCAGGGTGTTAATTATTAGATAAACTACCTGGGGAGGGGTGACCCAGGGTGTTAATTATTAGATAAACTACCTGGGGAGGGACGACCCAGGGTGTTCATGGTAGATAAACTACCTGGGGAGGGATGACCCAGGGTGTTCATGGTGGATAAACTACCTGGGGAGGGGTGACCCAGGGTGTTCATGGTAGATAAACTACCTGGGGAGGGGTGACCCAGGGTGTTAATTATTAGATAAACTACCTGGGGAGGGATGACCCAGGGTGTTAATTATGGTGGATAAACTACCTGGGGAGGGGTGACCCAGGGTGTTAATTATTAGATGAACTACCTGGGGAGGGATGACCCAGGGTGTTATTATTAGATAAACTACCTGGGGAGGGATGACCCAGGGTGTTCATGGTAGATAAACTACCTGGGGAGGGATGACTCAGGGTGTTAATTATTAGATAAACTACCTGGGGAGGGGTGACCCAGGGTGTTAATTATTAGATAAACTACCTGGGGAGGGATGACCCAGGGTGTTCATGGTAGATTAACTACCTGGGGAGGGATGACCCAGGGTGTTATTATTAGATAAACTACCTGGGGAGGGATGACCCAGGGTGTTAATTATTAGATAAACTACCTGGGGAGGGGTGACCCAGGGTGTTATTAGTAGATAAACTACCTGGGGAGGGATGACCCAGGGTGTTAATTATTAGATAAACTACCTGGGGAGGGATGACTCAGGGTGTTAATTATTAGATAAACTACCTGGGGAGGGATGACCCAGGTTGTTATTAGTAGATAAACTACCTGGGGAGGGGTGACCCAGGGTGTTAATTATTAGATAAACTACCTGGGGAGGGACGACCCAGGGTGTTCATGGTAGATAAACTACCTGGGGAGGGATGACCCAGGGTGTTCATGGTAGATAAACTACCTGGGGAGGGATGACCCAGGGTGTTATTAGTAGATAAACTACCTGGGGAGGGGTGACCCAGGGTGTTAATTATTAGATAAACTACCTGGGGAGGGACGACCCAGGGTGTTCATGGTAGATAAACTACCTGGGGAGGGATGACCCAGGGTGTTCATGGTAGATAAACTACCTGGGGAGGGATGACCCAGGGTGTTAATTATTAGATAAACTACCTGGGGAGGGACGACCCAGGGTGTTCATGGTAGATAAACTACCTGGGGAGGGATGACCCAGGGTGTTCATGGTAGATAAACTACCTGGGGAGGGATGACCCAGGGTGTTCATGGTGGATAAACTACCTGGGGAGGAGTGACCCAGGGTGTTAATTATTAGATAAACTACCTGGGGAGGGATGACCCAGGGTGTTAATTATTAGATAAACTACCTGGGGAGGGATGACCCAGGGTGTTAATTATTAGATAAACTACCTGGGGAGGGATGACCCAGGGTGTTCATGGTAGATAAACTACCTGGGGAGGGATGACCCAGGGTGTTAATTATTAGATAAACTACCTGGGGAGGGACGACCCAGGGTGTTCATGGTAGATAAACTACCTGGGGAGGGATGACCCAGGGTGTTAATTATTAGATAAACTACCTGGGGAGGGATGACCCAGGGTGTTAATTATTAGATAAACTACCTGGGGAGGGGTGACCCAGGGTGTTATTAGTAGATAAACTACCTGGGGAGGGATGACCCAGGGTGTTAATTATTAGATAAACTACCTGGGGAGGGGTGACTCAGTCTCTCCGTCTGTCTTTCTGTCTCACAGAGACTTTTTAGGAACTTGACCTTTGACCCTGAGGTCAGTAGCTGTTTCCGGTCTGAGCCCTCCCTGGCCCCGCAGGTAAAGTGACATCATCACTGACATCATCATGTCTCCCTCTGTGGTGAGTCACAGTATTACAACTAAAACATCCTCACAGACCTTCACTGTAACAGACACCAGGAGGCCAAACAGAGCCAATCAGACCGATTGATTACCAATGACCTCAGTCTGACTCTCTGTCCAATCAGGAAGACGAGGAGGAGTGGGGGCGGAGCTTCCAGTCAGGTGTAGACAGCACGTCGTCCCTGTGCACAGAGGAGGATGAGGACGAAGAGGAGACCAGGTGAGTGCAGCCGATTTCTGTTATTGTGTCCACCACCAACCAGTCCAAAACCGGTCTAACACTGGCCTAAAACCAGGCCAAAACTAGTATGAAACCAGTACAAAACCAGTACAAAACCAGTCCAAAAGCAAGGAGAAAACCAAATGTGAAACCAGTGTAAAACCAGCATAAAACCATTACAAAGCCAGTATAAAACTACTATAAAATCAACTCCAACACTTATCCAAAAGCAAGGAGAAAACCAAATGTAAAACCAGTACAAAACCAGTGCGAAACTAGTATAAACCAGTATAAACCAGTATGAACCAATATAAACCAGTATAAACCCAGTATAAACCCAATATAAACCAGTATAAACCAGTATGAACCAATATAAACCAGTATAAACTAGTATAAACCAGTATAAACCAGTATGAACCAATATAAACCAGTATAAACCAGTATCAACCCAGTATAAACCCAATATAAACCAGTATAAACCAGTATGAACCAATATAAACCAGTATAAACTAGCATAAACCAGTATGAACCAATATAAACCAGTATAAACCAGTATCAACCCAGTATAAACCAGTATAAACCAGTATGAACCAATATAAACCAGTATAAACCCAGTATCAACCCAGTATAAACCAGTATAAACCAGTATGAACCAATATAAACCAGTATAAACCCAGTATCAACCCAGTATAAACCCAGTATAAACCAGTATGAACCAATATAAACCAGTATAAACCAGTATGAACCAGTATGAACCAGTATAAACCAGTATCAACCCAGTATAAACCAGTATAAACCAGTATGAACCAATATAAACCAGTATAAACCCAGTATCAACCCAGTATAAACCCAGTATAAACCAGTATGAACCAATATAAACCAGTATAAACCAGTATGAACCAGTATGAACCAGTATAAACCAGTATCAACCCAGTATAAACCAGTATAAACCAGTATGAACCAATATAAACCAGTATAAACCCAGTATAAACCCAGTATAAACCCAGTATGAACCAGTATAGACCAGTATAAACCAGTATAAACCAGTATAAACCACTATCAACCCAGTATAAACCAGTATAAACCAGTATGAACCAGTATAAACCCAGTATAAACCAGTATAAACCCAGTATAAACCAGTATAAACCAGTATAAACCCAGTATGAACCAGTATAAACCAGTATAAACCAGTATATACCCAGTATACACCCAGTATAAACCCAGTATAAACTAGTATAAACCAGTATAAACCCAGTATGAACCAGTATAAACCAGTATAAACCCAGTATAAACCAGTATAAACCAGTATAAACCAGTATAAACCCAGTATAAACCAATATAAACCAGTATAAACCCAGTATAAACCAGTATAAACCAGTATAAACCAGTATAAACCCAGTATAAACCAGTATAAACCCAGTATAAACCAGTATAAACCAGTATTAACCAGTATAAACCCAGTATAAACCAGTATAAACCAGTATGAACCAGTATACACCAGTATAAACCAGTATAAACCAGTATAAAACCAGTATAAACCAGTATAAACCAGTATGAACCAGTATAAACCAGTATAAACCAGTATGAACCAGTATAAACCAGTATAAACCCAGTATAAACCAGTATAAACCCAGTATAAACCAGTATAAACCAGTATAAACCCAGTATAAACCCAGTATAAACCAGTATAAACCAGTATAAACCAGTATAAACCCAGTATAAACCAGTATAAACCCAGTATGAACCCAGTATAAACCAGTATGAACCAGTATAAACCAGTATAAACCCAGTATAAACCAGTATAAACCAGTATAAACCCAGTATAAACCAGTATAAACCCAATATAAACCAGTATAAACCCAGTATAAACCAGTATAAACCAGTATAAACCAGTATCAACCCAGTATAAACCAGTATAAACCAGTATAAACCAGTATGAACCAGTATAAACCAGTATAAACCAGTATAAACCAGTATAAACCCAGTATAACCCAGTATAAACCAGTATGAACCCAGTATAAACCAGTATAAACCAGTATAAACCAGTATAAACCCAGTATAAACCAGTATAAACCAGTATAAACCAGTATCAACCCAGTATAAACCAGTATAAACCAGTATGAACCCAGTATAAACCAGTATAAACCAGTATGAACCCAGTATAAACCAGTATAAACCAGTATAAACCCAGTATAAACCAGTATAAACCAGTATAAACCAGTATCAACCCAGTATAAACCAGTGTAAACCAGTATAAACCAGTATGAACCAGTATAAACCAGTATAAACCAGTATAAACCCAGTATAAACCAGTATAAACCCAGTATAACCCAGTATAAACCAGTATGAACCCAGTATAAACCAGTATAAACCAGTATAAACCAGTATGAACCCAGTATAAACCAGTATAAACCCATATAAACCCAGTATAAACCAGTATAAACCAGTATAAACCAGTATAAACCCAGTATAAACCAGTATAAACCAGTATAAACCCAGTATAAACCAGTATGAACCCAGTATAAACCAGTATAAACCAGTATAAACCCAGTATAAACCAGTATAAACCAGTATGAACCCAGTATAAACCAGTATAAACCAGTATAAACCCAGTATAAACCAGTATAAACCAGTATAAACCCAGTATAAACCAGTATAAACCAGTATGAACCCAGTATAAACCAGTATAAACCAGTATAAACCCAGTATAAACCAGTATAAACCAGTATAAACCCAGTATAAACCCAGTATAAACCCAGTATAAACCAGTATAAACCCAGTATAAACCAGTAGTAAACTAAACCAGTATAACCCAGTATAAACCCAATATAAACCAGTATAACCCAGTATAAACCCAATATAAACCAGTATAAACCAGTATAAACCCAGTATAAACCAGTATAAACCCAGTATAAACCCAGTATAAACCAGTATAAACCAGTATAAACCCAGTATAAACCAGTATAAACCAGTATAAACCCAGTATAAACCAGTATAAACCCAGTATAACCCAGTATAAACCAGTATGAACCCAGTATAAACCAGTATAAACCAGTATAAACCCAGTATAAACCAGTATAAACCAGTATAAACCAGTATAAACCAGTATAAACCAGTATAAACCAGTATAAACCCAGTATAAACCAGTATAAACCAGTATAAACCAGTATAAACCAGTATAAACCAGTCTCTATCCTCTGGCTGCGATGCTCTGACCTCCTTGAATTAAAGGCCTCTGTGTAAAAAGTGGGTCGGTCTGGTTTCTATGGGACGTGATGCAGATCTGGACCTTGGTCTTGTTGCTGAGACAGAAACAGAAACCTGGTGTAAAGAGCAGAGTCTGTCTGAGGTGAGCTCACCTGGGTGCTCAGGTGGAGGAACACCTGAGAGACGCTCAGTGGTTTCAGTGTTCTGTCCAACCTCTGTCAAGGTTTTCCTCCAAGCCTGAAGGAGCAGCAGCAGCAGGAGAGAACTACGAAGGAGACGATGAGACGTCCATGGCTGAACCAGGCAGCTCCTGCAGGAGGAGGAGTGGGCGGAGCAGCCAGGTGGCTCAGGTGAGTCCACCTGTAACCCGTCAGTAACGTTGTCAGTAACATTGTCAGTCACGTTGTCAGTAACGTTGTCAGTAACGTTGTCAGTCACGTTGTCAGTAACGTTGTCAGTAACATTGTCAGTAACGTTGTCAGTCACGTTGTCAGTAACGTTGTCAGTAACGTTGTCAGTAACGTTGTCAGTCACGTTGTCAGTAACGTTGTCAGTAACGTTGTCAGTAACGTTGTCAGTAACGTTGTCAGTCACGTTGTCAGTCACGTTGTCAGTAACGTTGTCAGTCACGTTGTCAGTCACGTTGTCCTCAGCGCTCACAGCTGCTCCAGCTGTTAAACAGTGAGAGCAGAGTTGGTGTGAGGTTCAGGGAGCGTGGGAGAACTGACAACTGTCCTGACAGCAGCCTCCTGTGTTCTCAGCTGCAGGAGGAGAACATGTCGCTGAGGAGAACCCTCCGGGAGCTGCAGAGGAGAGCCGAGGCCAGCCAGCGCAGGTGAGCTTCGACCAATCACATGTCAGCAGTGTGTTGTGCTTTTACCCAGCATGCCTCTGTGCTGCAGGTCGGCGGAGCTGTCGGAGGAACTGCTGCTGAGGAGGCATCAGGAGGAGAAGGAGGCCCAGGACCTGGAGAGCATGGTTCACTCTGTGGAGCAGAACCTCCACCTGATGACGGTCAGCAGCAGCATCACACCTGAGCTCACCTGAACTCACCTGAACTCACCTGCTCACACTTCACACAGTGAGACGTGTCAGTTTGATCAGTCTGGTGCTGAAGGCTGAAAATGATCTGTTCTGTGTGAACCAGAGACGAGCAGTGAAAGCAGAAAACACCGTGTCCAGACTGAAGGTGGAGCTGCAGCAGCTACAGGTACAGAACTACAGGTAACCCAGTACTACAGGTAACTCAGTACTACAGGTAACCCAGTACTACAGGTAACTCAGTACTACAGGTAACCCAGTACTACAGGTAACCCAGTACTACAGGTAACTCAGTACTACAGGTAACCCAGTACTACAGGTAACCCAGTACTACAGGTAACCCAGTACTACAGGTAACTCGGTACTACAGGTAACCCAGTACTACAGGTAACCCAGTACTACAGGTAACTCGGTACTACAGGTAACCCAGTACTACAGGTAACTCGGTACTACAGGTAACTCGGTACTACAGGTAACTCAGTACTACAGGTAACTCGGTACTACAGGTAACCCAGTACTACAGGTAACCCAGTACTACAGGTAACCCAGTACTACAGGTAACTCGGTACTACAGGTAACCCAGTACTACAGGTAACTCGGTACTACAGGTAACTCAGTACTACAGGTAACCCGGTACTACAGGTAACTCAGTACTACAGGTAACCCAGTACTACAGGTAACCCAGTACTACAGGTAACTCAGTACTACAGGTAACCCAGTACTACAGGTAACCCAGTACTACAGGTAACCCAGTACTACAGGTAACTCAGTACTACAGGTAACCCAGTACTACAGGTAACCCAGTACTACAGGTAACTCAGTACTACAGGTAACCCAGTACTACAGGTAACCCAGTACTACAGGTAACCCAGTACTACAGGTAACTCGGTACTACAGGTAACCCAGTACTACAGGTAACTCGGTACTACAGGTAACTCAGTACTACAGGTAACCCAGTACTACAGGTAACTCAGTACTACAGGTAACCCAGTACTACAGGTAACTCAGTACTACAGGTAACTCAGTACTACAGGTAACCCAGTACTACAGGTAACTCGGTACTACAGGTAACCCAGTACTACAGGTAACTCGGTACTACAGGTAACCCAGTACTACAGGTAACTCGGTACTACAGGTAACCCAGTACTACAGGTAACTCGGTACTACAGGTAACCCAGCACTACAGGTAACCCAGTACTACAGGTAACCCGGCACTACAGGTAACTCAGTACTACAGGTAACCCAGTACTACAGGTAACCCAGTACTACAGGTAAGTCGATATTACAGGTAATCCAGTACATCCCAGGGTGGTGTAGTTCTATCCTGATCCTCCAGGGACTGGACCTCCAGATCCAGGAGTCTTTGTACTACAATCACTGAGACACATTCACTGACCTCAGATGATCCATTTCCTAACTGATGACATCACTTAGTGACATCACTTTGTAGAAGCCTGTTTCCACGGTGACATGACAGCGTGACTTCGTGGTGAACTCCTGTCCACAGATGAACCTGTTCACGATTTAATGTTGAAGGCAGTAAAAGGGAAACATGCCGGGAGCTGAGTGTTTGTTTGTTCATCGTATGTCGCTATGACATCAGAAACCTGTCATCATCATCGTCATGGTGATGTGGGCTGTTTAAACATCTCACTGAGGTCACACAGACACAGGAAGGAAGCATCACTGGACACAGTCAGCCTCAGAGGAGACAGGTAGTTAGACAGCAGACGACAGAGTACCATCAGAACAGAGTACATGTAGTAGTTTAACAAGTACATGTAGTATTTAAACAAGTACATGTAGTAGTTAAACAAGTACATGTAGTAGTTAAACAAGTACATGTAGTATTTAAACAAGTACATGTAGTAGTTAAACAAGTACATGTAGTATGTAAACAAGTACATGTAGTAGTTAAACAAGTACATGTAGTAGTTAAACAAGTACATGTAGTATTTAAACAAGTACATGTAGTAGTTAAACAAGTACATGTAGTATGTAAACAAGTACATGTAGTAGTTAAACAAGTACATGTAGTATGTAAACAAGTACATGTAGTATTTAAACAAGTACATGTAGTATTTAAACAAGTACATGTAGTAGTTAAACAAGTACATGTAGTATGTAAACAAGTACATGTAGTAGTTAAACAAGTACATGTAGTATTTAAACAAGTACATGTAGTAGTTAAACAAGTACATGTAGTAGTTTAACAAGTACATGTAGTAGTTAAACAAGTACATGTAGTATGTAAACAAGTACATGTAGTATGTAAACAAGTACATGTAGTAGTTAAACAAGTACATGTAGTATGTAAACAAGTACATGTAGTAGTTAAACAAGTACATGTAGTATGTAAACAAGTACATGTAGTATGTAAACAAGTACATGTAGTATTTAAAGGAGTACATGTGTTATTTGTACATGTACATGTTGTATTTCTATGACTACATGTAGTATTTCCATGAGTACATGCAGTATTTGTACATGTACATGTTGTATTTCTATGAGTACATGTAGTATTTGTACATGTACATGTAGTATTTTCATGAGTACATGTAGTATTTGTACATGTACATGTAGTATTTTCATGAGTACATGTAGTATTTGTACATGTACATGTAGTATTTATATGAGTACATGTAATATTTCTATGAGTATATGTCGTATTTGTACATGTACATGTAGTATTTGTACATGTACATGTAGTATTTGTACATGTACATGTTGTATTTAAATGAGTACATGTAGTATTTCTGTGAGTACATGTAGTATTTAAATAAGTACATGCAGTATTTCTATGAGTACATGTAGTATTTGTACATATACATGTTGTATTTCTATGAGTACATGTAGTATTTAAATGAGTACATGTAGTATTTGTACATGTACATATTGTATTTATATGAGTACATGCAGTATTTCTATGAGTACAAGTAGTATTTAAATGAGTACATGTAGTATATCCATGAGTACATGTAGTATTTAAATGAGTACATGTAGTATTTCTATGAGTACATGTAGTATTTAAATGAGTACATGTAGTATTTCTATGAGTACATGTAGTATTTAAATGAGTACATGTAGTATTTAAATGAGTACATGTAGTATTTCTGTGAGTACATGTAGTATTTCTGTGAGTACATGCAGTATTTAAATGAGTACATGTAGTATTTCTATGAGTATATGTAGTATTTCTATGAGTACATGCAGTATTTGTACATGTACATGTAGTATTTCTGTGAGTACATGTAGTATTTCTGTGAGTACATGTAGTATTTCTGTGAGTACATGCAGTATTGAAATAATTACATGTAGTATTTAAATGAGTACATGTAGTATTTCTGAGTACATGTAGTATTTCTGTGAGTACATGCAGTTTTTAAATGAGTACATGTAGTATTTCTGTGAGTACATGCAGTATTTAAATGAGTACATGTAGTATTTCTGAGTATATGTAGTATTTCTATGAGTATATGCAGTATTTAAATGAGTACATGTAGTATTTCTGTGAGTACATGCAGTATTTAAATGAGTACATGTAGTATTTAAATGAGTACATGCAGTATTTAAATGAGTACTTGTAGTATTTAAATGAGTACATGCAGTATTTAAATGAGTACATGTAGTATTTAAATGAGTATATGTAGTATTTTTATGAGTACATGCAGTATTTGTACATGTACATGTAGTATTTCTGTGAGTACAAGTAGTATTTCTGTGAGTAAATGTAGTATTTCTGTGAGTACATGCAGTATTTAAATGATTACATGTAGTATTTAAATGAGTACATGTAGTATTTCTATGAGTCCATGTAGTATTTCTATGAGTACATGTAGTATTTCTGTGAGTACATGTAGTATTTCTATGAGTACATGCAGTATTTGTACATGTACATGCAGTATTTCTGTGAGTACATGTAGTATTTCTGAGTAAATGTAGTATTTCTGTGAGTACATGCAGTATTTAAATGATTACATGTAGTATTTAAATGAGTACATGTAGTATTTCTATGAGTACATGTAGTATTTCTATGAGTACATGTAGTATTTCTGTGAGTACATGTAGTATTTCTGAGTACATGCAGTATTTAAATGATTACATGTAGTATTTAAATGAGTACATGTAGTATTTCTATGAGTACATGCAGTATTTCTATGAGTACATGTAGTATTTCTGCGAGTACATGCAGTATTTAAATGAGTACATGTAGTATTTCTGTGAGTACATGCAGTATTTAAATGAGTACATGTAGTATTTCTGTGAGTATATGTAGTATTTCTATGAGTATATGTAGTATTTCTATGAGTACATGCAGTATTTAAATGAGTACATGTAGTATTTAAATGAGTACATGTAGTATTTAAATGACTACATGCAGTATTTAAATGAGTACTTGTTGTATTTAAATGAGTACATGCAGTATTTAAATGAGTACATGCAGTATTTAAATGAGTACATGTAGTATTTAAATGAGTACATGTAGTATTTCTGTGAGTACATGTAGTATTTCTGAGTAAATGTGGTATTTCTGTGAGTACATGTAGTATTTCTGAGTAAATGTAGTATTTCTGTGAGTACATGCAGTATTTAAATGATTACATGTAGTATTTAAATGAGTACATGTAGTATTTCTATGAGTACATGTAGTATTTCTGTGAGTACATGGAGTATTTCTGTGAGTACATGCAGTATTTAAATGAGTACATGTAGTATTTCTATGAGTATATGTAGTATTTCTGTGAGTACATGTAGTATTTCTATGAGTACATGTAGTATTTCTGTGAGTACATGCAGTATTTGTACATGTACATGTAGTATTTCTGTGAGTACATGTAGTATTTCTGTGAGTACATGCAATATTTAAATGATTACATGTAGTATTTAAATGAGTACATGTAGTATTTCTATGAGTACATGTAGTATTTCTATGAGTACATGTAGTATTTCTGTGAGTACATGCAGTATTGAAATGATTACATGTAGTATTTAAATGAGTCCATGTAGTATTTCTATGAGTACATGCAGTATTTCTATGAGTACATGTAGTATTTCTGTGAGTACATGCAGTATTTAAATGAGTACATGTAGTATTTCTGTGAGTACATGCAGTATTTAAATGAGTACATGTAGTATTTCTGTGAGTACATGCAGTATTTAAATGAGTACATGTAGTATTTCTGTGAGTATATGTAGAATTTCTATGAGTATATGTAGTATTTCTATGAGTACATGCAGAATTTAAATGAGTACATGTAGTATTTAAATGAGTACATGCAGTATTTAAATGAGTATATGTAGTATTTCTGTGAGTACATGCAGTATTTAAATGAGTACATGTAGTATTTAAATGAGTACATGCAGTATTTAAATGAGTACTTGTAGTATTTAAATGAGTACTTGTAGTATTTAAATAATTACATGTAGTATTTAAATGAGTACATGTAGTATTTAAATGAGTACATGTAGTATTTCTATGAGTACATGCTGTATTTCTATGAGTACATGTAGTATTTCTGTGAGTACATGTAGTATTTAAATAAGTACATGCAGTATTTCTATGAGTACATGTAGTATTTCTGTGAGTACATGTAGTATTTCTATGAGTACATGTAGTATTTAAATGAGTATATGTAGTATATCCATGAGTACATGTAGTATTTGTACATGTACATATTGTATTCATATGAGTACATGCAGTATTTTTATGAGTACAAGTAGTATTTAAATGAGTACATGTAGTATATCCATGAGTACATGTAGTATTTAAATGAGTACATGTAGTATTTCTATGAGTACATGTAGTATTTAAATGAGTACATGTAGTATTTCTATGAGTACATGTAGTATTTAAATGAGTACATGTAGTATTTAAATGAGTACATGTAGTTTTTCTGTGAGTACATGTAGTATTTCTGTGAGTACATGCAGTATTTAAATGAGTACATGTAGTATTTCTATGAGTATATGTAGTATTTCTGTGAGTACATGTAGTATTTCTATGAGTACATGTAGTATTTCTGTGAGTACATGCAGTATTTGTACATGTACATGTAGTATTTCTGTGAGTACATGTAGTATTTCTGTGAGTACATGCAATATTTAAATGATTACATGTAGTATTTAAATGAGTACATGTAGTATTTCTATGAGTACATGTAGTATTTCTATGAGTACATGTAGTATTTCTGTGAGTACATGCAGTATTGAAATGATTACATGTAGTATTTAAATGAGTCCATGTAGTATTTCTATGAGTACATGCAGTATTTCTATGAGTACATGTAGTATTTCTGTGAGTACATGCAGTATTTAAATGAGTACATGTAGTATTTCTGTGAGTACATGCAGTATTTAAATGAGTACATGTAGTATTTCTGTGAGTATATGTAGTATTTCTATGAGTATATGTAGTATTTCTATGAGTACATGCAGTATTTAAATGAGTACATGTAGTATTTAAATGAGTACATGCAGTATTTAAATGAGTACATGTAGTATTTAAATGAGTACATGCAGTATTTAAATGAGTACTTGTAGTATTTAAATGAGTACATGCAGTATTTAAATGAGTACATGTAGTATTTAAATGAGTACATGTTTTATTTTTATGAGTATATGTAGTATTTCTGTGAGTACATGCAGTATTTCTATGAGTACATGTAGTATTTAAATGAGTACATGCAGTATTTAAATGAGTACTTGTAGTATTTAAATGAGTACTTGTAGTATTTAAATAAGTACGTGTAGTATTTAAATGAGTACATGTAGTATTTAAATGAGTACATGTAGTATTTCTGTGAGTACATGCAGTATTTGTACATGTACATGTTGTATTTCTATGAGTACATGTAGTATTTGTACATATACATGTAGTATTTCTATGAGTACAAGTAGTATTTAAATGAGTACATGTAGTATATCCATGAGTACATGTAGTATTTAAAGGAGTACATGTGGTATTTCTATGAGTACATACAGTATTTCTATGAGTACATGCAGTATTTGTACATATACATGTAGTATTTCTATGAGTACAAGTAGTATTTAAATGAGTACATGTAGTATATCCATGAGTACATGTAGTATTTAAAGGAGTATATGTAGTATTTCTATGAGTACATACAGTATTTCTGTGAGTACATGCAGTATTTGTATGTGTCCAGGTGCAGGTGGAGGCTCTGCGCTCAGAGAACAACAGTCTGAAGGCAGCAGAGTCTCAGGTCGTCATGACGATGAGACAAAACGCTCAGGTGGCCTCTGAGTACCTGAACAAGACAGCAAGCCACGCCCACTCCTCCATCCGGTCAGTACCTTCACACAGGTAGACCACAGACAGACAGGTAGACAACAGACAAGTCTGCCTGTCTGTCTCTCTGTCCAGCTGTCTGACTCACCTGTCTGTCTGTTACCTGTCTGTCTCTCTGTCCAGCTGTCTGACTCACCTGTCTGTCTGTTACCTGTCTGTCTCTCTGTCCACCTGTCTGACTCACCTGTCTGTCTGTTACCTGTCTGTCTCTCTGTCCACCTGTCTGACTCACCTGTCTGTCTGTTACCTGTCTGACTCACCTGTCTGTCTGTTACCTGTCTGTCTCTCTGTCCACCTGTCTGACTCACCTGTCTGTCTGTTACCTGTCTGTCTCTCTGTCCACCTGTCTGACTCACCTGTCTGTCTGTTACCTGTCTGACTCACCTGTCTGTCTGTTACCTGTCTGACTCACCTGTCTGTCTGTTACCTGTCTGTTTCTCTGTCCACCTGTCTGACTCACCTGTCTGTCTGCTACCTGTCTGTCTCTCTGCTCTCTTCAGTCAGCTGATGGGGGAGGCGGAGACTCTCCGGTTGGTGTCTCACCTGCTGCAGTCCATCGATAAGGTCTCCATTGTGGACACAGAGTCCTGAACCTGTGCACGTCTGTCCATCACCTGGATGTTTTCCATGTGGTTGTCATGGCAACAGCTCCGAAAGTCTACCTGTGAGGTCAGCAGGTGTCAGTCAGTGCATCAGACTCACCCGTGCTGACATCACAGCTGCTGATTGGCTGGCTGGCCTGCTGCGTCCTGACAGAAGCAGTCTGAGTCAACGTGGCCTCTCCTGGACCTGAAGGCCAGACCTGAACCTGGGGGGGGCAGAGCTGCAGTGATGAGACCTCTAAATAAACCCCTGAACCAGGTCTCAGCCTCAGGTCTCGTTCATGTCCCTCTGGCTGTGTGGTGCTGACAGGGGGGCGCTCTGGTCAGGGTCTCAGCAGCAGCACCTTCAGCTGGAGACTCAGAGGGACCCTTTATTCTGAAGTTCAGTTCCACAGAGGGTCCACAGGGGGGAGGCGTCGGTCTGTACGGACCTCAGGTCAGATCAGAAAACTTCAGGAAACTCCAGCAGTCACATTAATTAATTAGTGTCATAATTTATTTCAAATATATTGATAACATCAGCTGAGAGGATGAACTTCATGTCACAGTCCCCCCAACATACTGGACTTCTGGGGCCCCTCTTGGAGGCGCAAAATGGTTTAGTCCGCCTGACAGCGACCAGCAGCAAGTGAGTCTGGAATGAATGAGCTGGAGGGTCGACGTCACGCTGCCCTGAAAACAGATCAGGTTTGAAACAAATAATGAGGCTGGTCTCAGCTTCGACTGCAGGAGAACACGTCTGACGTTTAGCACACGTCTGACGTTTAGCTCACGTCTGACGTTTAGCTCACGTCTGACGTTTAGCACACGTCTGACGTTTAGCACACGTCTGACGTTTAGCTCACGTCTGACGTTTAGCACACGTCTGACGTTTAGCTCACGTCTGACGTTTAGCACACGTCTGACGTTTAGCACACGTCTGACGTTTAGCTCACGTGTGACGTTTGGCTCACGTCTGACGTTTAGCTCACGTCTGACGTTTAGCTCACGTGTGACGTTTAGCACACGTCTGACGTTTAGCTCACGTCTGACGTTTAGCTCACGTGTGACGTTTAGCACACGTCTGACGTTTAGCTCACGTGTGACGTTTAGCACACGTCTGACGTTTAGCTCACGTGTGACGTTTGGCTCACGTCTGACGTTTAGCTCACGTCTGACGTTTAGCTCACGTCTGACGTTTAGCTCACGTCTGACGTTTAGCACACGTCTGACGTTTAGCTCACGTCTGACGTTTAGCACACGTCTGACGTTTAGCTCACGTCTGACGTTAATGAACATCTGCAGCCTTTCACATCGTCTCTAAATGGTCCATGTCAGGCGCCCTCTTGTGGACATTTACCAATTCAATTCAGTTCAATTCAGTTTTACTTATAAAGCGCATCTTTACAACACAAGTCGTCACAAAGCGCTAAACACTGTAAGAAAGAACAGGAAACAGAAAAATAGGAAACAGAAAAACAGGAAACAGGAAACAGGAAACAGGAAGCAGGAAACCCAACAATCCAGCGTTGCTTCTGGATTCTCTCTGAGCTGCAGTCAGACGGTGGAAGGAACCAAAACCCCCCCATGGTAGAACCAGGCTCAGGGAGGGAGGACATCTGCCTCGACTGGTC
Source organism: Dascyllus trimaculatus (assembly GCA_024666655.1). Lineage (NCBI taxonomy): Eukaryota > Metazoa > Chordata > Actinopteri > Pomacentridae > Dascyllus > Dascyllus trimaculatus. The sequence continues at coordinate 72,477 of CM045449.1, forward strand.
GGGGTGAGGGAGGGGAGGTTGGACACACACAACTACACACATAACAGACACAGCTACACACATAACAGACACAACTACACACAAAACAGACACAGCTACACACATAACAGACACAACTACACAAAAACAGACACAACTACACAAAAACAGACACAACTACACACATAACAGACACAACTACACACATAACAGACACAACTAAACAAAAACAGACACAACTACACAAAAACAGACACAACTACACACATAACAGACACAACTACACAAAAACAGACACAACTACACAAAAACAGACACAACTACACACATAACAGACACAACTACACAAAAACAGACACAACTACACAAAAACAGACACAACTACACACATAACAGACACAACTACACACATAACAGACACAACTACACACAAAACAGACACAACTACACACATAACAGACACAACTACACACACGGACATACACACATAACAGGCACTACACACATAACAGACACAACTACACAAAAACAGACACAACTACACACATAACAGACACAACTACACACATAACAGACACAACTACACAAAAACAGACACAACTACACAAAAACAGACACAACTACACACATAACAGACACAACTACACAAAAACAGACACAACTACACAAAAACAGACACAACTACACAAAAACAGACACAACTACACACATAACAGACACAACTACACACATAACAGACACAACTACACGTAACAGACACAACTACACACATAACAGACACAACTACACACATAACAGACACAACTACACAAAAACAGACACAACTACACACATAACAGACACAACTACACAAAAACAGACACAATTACACACATAACAGACACAACTACACACATAACAGACACAACTACACATGTAACAGACACAACTACACATGTAACAGACACAACTACACAGGTAACAGACACAACTACACAAAAACAGACACAACTACACAAAAACAGACACAATTACACACATAACAGACACAACTACACACATAACAGACACAACTACACATGTAACAGACACAACTACACATGTAACAGACACAACTACACAAAAACAGACACAATTACACACATAACAGACACAACTACACACATAACAGACACAACTACACATGTAACAGACACAACTACACATGTAACAGACACAACTACACACATAACAGACACAACTACACATGTAACAGACACAACTACACATGTAACAGACACAACTACACACATAACAGACACAACTACACAAAAACAGACACAACTACACACATAACAGACACAACTACACACATAACAGACACAACTACACAAAAACAGACACAACTACACACATAACAGACACAACTACACAAAACAGACACAACTACACACGTAACAGACACAACTACACACATAACAGACACAACTACACAAAAACAGACACAACTACACAAAAACAGACACAACTACACAAAAACAGACACAACTACACACATAACAGACACAACTACACACATAACAGACACAACTACACAAAAACAGACACAACTACACAAAAACAGACACAACTACACACATAACAGACACAACTACACACATAACAGACACAACTACACACATAACAGACACAACTACACAAAAACAGACAACTACACAAAAACAGACACCACTACACACACAAACAGACACAACTACACATAACAGACACAACTACACACATAACAGACACAACTACACACATAACAGACACAACTACACAAAAACAGACACAACTACACACATAACAGACACAACTACACACATAACAGACACAACTACACAAAAACAGACACAACTACACAAAAACAGACACAACTACACACATAACAGACACAACTACACAAAAACAGACACAACTACACAAAAACAGACACAACTACACACATAACAGACACAACTACACACATAACAGACACAACTACACGTAACAGACACAACTACACACATAACAGACACAACTACACACATAACAGACACAACTACACAAAAACAGACACAACTACACACATAACAGACACAACTACACAAAAACAGACACAATTACACACATAACAGACACAACTACACACATAACAGACACAACTACACATGTAACAGACACAACTACACATGTAACAGACACAACTACACAGGTAACAGACACAACTACACAAAAACAGACACAACTACACAAAAACAGACACAATTACACACATAACAGACACAACTACACACATAACAGACACAACTACACATGTAACAGACACAACTACACATGTAACAGACACAACTACACAAAAACAGACACAATTACACACATAACAGACACAACTACACACATAACAGACACAACTACACATGTAACAGACACAACTACACATGTAACAGACACAACTACACACATAACAGACACAACTACACATGTAACAGACACAACTACACATGTAACAGACACAACTACACACATAACAGACACAACTACACAAAAACAGACACAACTACACACATAACAGACACAACTACACACATAACAGACACAACTACACAAAAACAGACACAACTACACACATAACAGACACAACTACACAAAACAGACACAACTACACACGTAACAGACACAACTACACACATAACAGACACAACTACACACATAACAGACACAACTACACATGACACAACTACACAAAAACAGACACAACTACACACATAACAGACACAACTACACAAAACAGACAACTACACACATAACAGACACAACTACACAAATAACAGACACAACACACATAACAGACACAACTACACAAAAACAGACACAACTACACACATAACAGACACAACTACACACATAACAGACACAACTACACACAAAACAGACACAACTACACACATAACAGACACAACTACACAAAAACAGACACAACTACACACATAACAGACACAACTACACACATAACAGACACAACTACACACATAACAGACACAACTACACATGTAACAGACACAACTACACAAAAACAGACACAACTACACACATAACAGACACAACTACACAAAAACAGACACAACTACACACATTAACAGACACAACTACACACATAACAGACACAACTACACAAAACAGACACAACTACACACATAACAGACACAACTACACAAAAACAGACACAACTACACACATAACAGACACAACTACACACATAACAGACACAACTACACACATAACAGACATTTTGATCATTTTTTAATGTTTTTCTTGTTGATGTTTTTATCTTGTTTATATACTTTGGTTGTTTTAATCCTTTTTAAACACTCATTAATTTAACTTAATTGTTTTTTGATGTCTTTGAATGATTTTACATCTTTGTTATGTTTCATGTTTCCCTCAGCTCGACACAGTTTTACTGGAGGCTGAACTCCGTCAGCTGCAGCTCCAACTTTGGCCACCAGGAGGAGCAAGCAGGTGGTCTGAAGTGTGATTAGGCCACATGGACAAACAGGTGGTTCAAAGCAGCAGCAGCCAGAGCAGGAGGTGGAGCTCTGACCACAGGAGAGTGACATTCAGAGATCAGACCGACGCTGAGGAAACAGCATCGACATGAAGCAGCTTCACTCTGCTAGTTCTGCTTTAAACGTTGCAACAGCAGGCAGGAAACACTCATGACACACTCAACGTCTCTGCATCACACTGATACCACAGAGGGAGGAGGAGGAGGAGGAGGAGGAGGAGGAGGAGACGCTGCTGCAGGGCCACAGTCAGCAGGAGGAGGCCGAAGGAGGAGGTCCAGCACAAGTTTGAAGCTGCATGAAAACTAAAAACCCAGAAAGAAAGACGTCGAGGAGAGCAGAGGAGGACAAAGTTTAGAAAGACGAAGTGAGACAGGAGACGAGTGGACGCTGAGGAAGGTGGAGCACCAGGAGGAGCAGAAGAACCAGAGGAGAGGAGGAGCTGTGGCGTCGCCATGGAGGAGGACATCAGGAAGCAGGGGATGCTCTACCAGCAGCAGCAGAGGTTTGGAAAGGTACCAGCAGCAGCGCTAACCCCACGGCTAACTGTGCTAGCACAACAGGATGTCTGTAACACAACAGCAGCGCTAACGCTCCATGCTAACACCACGGCTAACTTTGCTGGCACAACAGGATGTCTGTAACACAACAGCAGCGCTAACGCTCCATGCTAACACCAATGCTAACTGTGCTAACACAACAGGATGTCTGTAACACAACAGCAGTGCTAACACACAATGCTAACCCCACGGCTAACTGTGCTAACACAACAGGATGTCTGTAACACAACAGCAGCACTAACACACAATGCTAACCCCAATGCTAACTGTGCTAACACAACAGAATGTCTGTAACACAACAGCAGCACTAACACACAATGCTAACCCCACGGCTAACTGTGCTAACACAACAGGATGTCTGTAACACAACAGCAGCGCTAAGGCTCCATGCTAACACACTGGCTAACTGTGCTAGCACAACAGGATGTCTGTAACACAACAGCAGCGCTAACGCTCCATGCTAACACCACGGCTAACTGTGCCAACACAACAGGATGTCTGTAACATAACATCAACCTTAGCATGCAATGCTAACACCACGGCTAACTGTGCTAACACAACAGGATGTCTTTAACACAACAGCAGCGCTAACGCACCATGCTAACACCACAGCTAACTGTGCTAATACAACAGGATGTCTGTAACACAACAGCAGCGCTAACGCACCATGCTAACACCACGGCTAAATGTGCTAACACAACAGGATGTCTGTAACACAACAGCAGCACTAACACACAATGGTAACGCCACAGCTAACAGCAGCACTAACAATGCTAACATCACAGCTAAAAAGTGCTAATACAACAGCAACGTCTATGTGACACAACATCAGCGCCAACAGCACAGCTAACAGTGCAAACACAATAGCAATGTCTGTAACATAACATCAATCCTAACACACAATGCTAACACCACAGCTAACACAAAAGGAATGTCCATGTAACACAACAGCAGCACCAACACATCTTACATAACAGCAACCCTGACATATCATACCAACACCACTGCTAACAAAGCTAATGCTAATACAACAAGGACGATTACACAATGTAATGGTACAACAGGAACAACAAACAATTCTAACAGTGCAGGTAACAATGCTAATGCTAATACAACAGGAATGTCTATGTAACAGAACAATGGCAACTTTGACACAATGCTAACAGCACTGCTAACAGTGCTAATGCTAACAGAACAGGCATGTCTAGGTGTGCTTCTCATTCATCCGTTCAGACTCACATCAGGAGAAACTTGTGGTTCAGAGTCTTTGACGGAAGACGCCTCGGCATCGAACCTGCAACCCTCTGACCCGTGAACAGCCCACTGCCCACCTGACCCTGCCGTCATACTGACATCATTATACAGCTGCTGAAGGAGCTCTCACTGTGTTCCGTGTGTGTTCCGTGTGTGTTCCGTGTGTAGAAGTGGAAGCGTGTGTGGTGCGTCCTGTACAGAGAGAGTTCCTGTTCGATCTCCAGACTGGAGGTCTTTGAGTGTAAAGACGGAGGGAACGTGGAGAAGAACGACAAAAGTCTGCGCAAACAGCAGGAACACAAGAAGGTACCGCAAACTCCACTGTGTTCTACCGGGTTCTACTGTGTTCTACTGGGTTCTACTGTGTTCTACTGTGTTCTACTTGGTTCTACTGTGTTCTACTGTGTGCTCCTGTGTTCTACTGTGTTCTACTGTGTTCTACTTGGTTCTACTGGGTTCCACTTTGTTCCACTGGGTTCTGCTATGTTTCACTCTGTTCTACTGTGTTCTACTGTGTTCTACTTGGTTCTACTGGGTTCCACTTTGTTCCACTGGGTTCTGCTATGTTTCACTCTGTTCTACTGTGTTCTACTGTGTTCTGCTGTGTTCTGCTGTGTTTTTCTGTGTTCTACTGTGTTCTACTGTGTTCCACTGCGTTCCACTATGTTCCACTGGGTTCTGCTGTGTTTCGCTCTGTTCTACTGTGTTCTGCTGTGTTTTACTGTGTTCTCCTGTGTTCTACTGTGTTCTACTGGGTTTCACTGTGTTCTACTGTGTTCCCTTGGGTTCTACTTGGTTCCACTGGGTTTTACTTGGTTCTACTGGGTTCCACTGGGTTCTACTTGGTTCTCATGTGTTCTACTGTGTTCCACTATGTTCCACTGGGTTCTGCTGTGTTTCACTCTGTTCTACTGTGTTCTACTGGGTTCTACTGTGTTCTACTGGGTTCCACTGGGTTCTACTGTGTTCTACTGGGTTCCACTGGGTTCTACTGTGTTCTACTGGGTTCTACTGTGTTCTACTGGGTTCTACTGAGTTCTACTGTGTTCTACTGGGTTCTACTGTGTTCTACTGTGTTCTACTGAGTTCTACTGTGTTCTACTGTGTTCTACTGGGTTCTACTGTGTTCTACTGGGTTCTACTGTGTTCTACTGGGTTCTACTGGGTTCTACTGGGTTCTACTGGGTTCTACTGCGTACACCTTCCTGTATCCGGCTTCACCCTTCAGTCCGTCCTTCGGCTTCATTAATTCAGTGTTTCCTTCAGAGTTCAGCTCTGTTGCCGTGGCGATGACTGCTGTGCGTCTCCTAGGTGATCCGTATGTCCGACTGTATCCGGGTGTCGGAGGTGGAGATGGACGGCTGTCCCAGAGACACCGGACCCTTCCTGGTGGAGACCACCGACAAGATCTACGTGTTCGCTGCCGACAGGAACCAGCTGGACGAGTGGACGCACAGACTGTGTGAGATCGCTTTTCCTGTAGGTACACAACGGAACACACAACGGAACACACAATAACACAACGGAACACACAACAACACAACGGAACACACAACAACACAACGGAACACACAACAACACAACGGAACACACAACAACACAACGGAACACAACAGAACACACAACGGAACACACAACAACACAACGGAACACACAACGGAACACACAATAACACAACGGAACACACAACAACACAACGGAACACACAACAACACAACGGAACACACAACGGAACACACAATAACACAACGGAACACACAACAACACAACGGAACACACAACAACACAACGGAACACACAACAACACAACGGAACACACAACAACACAACGGAACGCACAATAACACAACGGAACGCACAACAACACAACGGAACACACAACAACACAACGGAACACACAATAACACAACGGAACGCACAACAACACAACGGAACACACAACAACACAACGGAACACACAACAACACAACGGAACACACAACAACACAACGGAACACACAACAACACAACAGAACACACAACGGAACACACAACAACACAACGGAACACACAACGGAACACACAATAACACAACGGAACACACAACAACACAACGGAACACACAACAACACAACGGAACACACAACAACACAACAGAACACACAACAACACAACGGAACACACAACGGAACACACAATAACACAACGGAACACACAACAACACAACGGAACACACAACGGAACACACAATAACACAACAGAACACACAACAACACAACGGAACACACAACGGAACACACAATAACACAACGGAACACACAACAACACAACAGAACACACAACAACACAACGGAACACACAGTTAGTGTGTGAGCTCAGGTGTGCTGTGACGCCTGCTGCAGGTCACCTGATGAACAGCACCAACATGCAGCTTTAGAAGTGAGGAGGACCAGAGGTCTGGTTCTCAGACGTGTGTTTGGTCACGTTGTTGTTGTCCGTCTGTCTGTGGTTCATTAAGCTGGTTGTCATGGAAACGGCATTGGCCTGGGCCAGTGATGGACAGGAGCTCCGTAAACATGGAACTTCAAACTGACCGAATGTGAGAAACAGTCCTCCGTCGATAAAGTCTGTTTGTGTGGCTAAAAGTGGAAACATGATGAGTCACAGCTCCACTTCCTGTTTCACAATGCATGATGGGAAACACAGACATCAGACGGCTGTCAGACCGAACAGCTTCACAAACAGCCGCGGTACGACCAGCAGACCTGCCCCACATGATGCAGCAGCGACACAGAGGCTCTCAGCTCGTTGTGCAGCTGTTTTCACCTGGGGTCAGGTGCAGCAGTGCATCATGGGAGGAAGGACTCTGGGTTGTGTGGAGGTCACTGCTGCAGAACCAGTGTAACACGTATGAACTGACATGATACAGCAGGAATGAATGAGACCACGGTGACGTCGTTCATCAGCTGATCAATCAGCTGACTGATCTGTTAATCGACCAGCTGATCGATCAGTTCATTTATTGATGACTGTGTTGCAGATGAGCTGGATGGATCCTGGAGTGAAGAGAGGAAGCCTGCAGAGAGCGAACAGGGTGGAGGAGGACGAAGGCATGGAGGACAACTTCCTGTACAGCGGCCGAGACACAGGTACACCTGTCTGTCTGTCTGTCTGTCTGTCTGTCTGTCTGTCTGTCTGTCTGTCTGTCTGTCCACCTGTCTGTCTGTTATCTGTCTGTCTGTCTGTCCACCTGTCTGTCTGTTATCTGTCTGTCTGTCTGTCTGTCTGTCTGTCTGTCCACCTGTCTGTCTGTCTGTCTGTCTGTCCACCTGTCTGTCTGTCTGTCCACCTGTCTGTCTGTCTGTTTGTCTGTCTGTCTGTCCACCTGTCTGTCTGACTGTCTGTCTGACTGTCTGTCTGTCCACCTGTTTGTCCACCTGTCTGTCTGTCTGTTTGTCTGTCTGTCTGTCCACCTGTCTGTCTGTCTGTCTGTCTGTCTGTCTGTCTGTCTGTCTGTCTGACTGTCTGTCTGTCTGTCTGACTGTCTGTCTGTCCACCTGTTTGTCCACCTGTCTGTCTGTCTGTCTGTCTGTCTGTCTGTCTGTCTGTCTGTCTGTCTGTCCACCTGTTTGTCCACCTGTTTGTCTGTCTGTCTGTCTGTCTGTCTGTCTGTCTGTCTGTCTGTCTCGTGTTTCCGTTCTCTATGGAATGCTGTGAGGTCATCACATGATGTCACACCAGGACCAGCCTCCAGTTGATCACCTGTAGAACTTCTGGACCAGGATCCACTGATCTGTCTGTCCACCTGTCTGTCTGTCTGTCTGTCTGTCTGTCTGTCTGTCTGATCAGCAGCTCGTTAGCGTCAACGTCTGTTCTTTGATTCCAGCTGAGAGCCTCACATGGACACCAGAGAACATCCAAACATCACTTCCTGTTTCTGGGGTTTTAACGTCTGACGTCATGTGTGTTTATTGTGTTTATGTGTATTTATTGTGTATTTATGTGTATTTATTGTGTATTTATTGTGTATTTATTGTGTATTTATTGTGTTTATATGTATTTATTGTGTATTTATTGTGTATTTATTATGTTTATGTGTATTTATGTGTATTTATTGTGTATTTATTGTGTTTATATGTATTTATTGTGTATTTATGTGTATTTATTGTGTATTTATTGTGTATTTATTGTGTTTATATGTATTTATTGTGTATTTATTGTGTATTTATTTATTGTGTATTTATGTGTATTTATGTGTATTTCTGTCTGTTTGATGTGTATTTGATGTGCTGTAGCTCCGTGCAGGTCACCACCACCTCGGCTCTGTTTGCTGAGGAGTCGGTTGAAGCAGCAGCTGACAGGTGGAGCTCAGAGCTGCTGCTTCTTCTCATGTTCGTTGTTCTGCTTCTTGCAGCAGTCGAGACTTCCTCTGTCACACCTTCAACCAAACCTCACTTCCTCCTCCGTTTTCCCACCGCGGCTAAATTTAGCGCACACACACACACACACACACACACACACACACACACACACACACACACACACACACACACACACAGATGTGAGTCAGTGTCAGCTGAAGGCGTCGCTTCTTCTGTGTTTCATTCGCTGCTGGTTTGAATCCAGTCGTCACTGAGGCTGTTGTTGGCTGTTACCATGGAAACGCTGGTTGAACGTCGAGTTTGAAGCAACGTTTGATCCTAAAACCTGAACCAGCTGGACTCAGCAGAACCCCTGTGAGGGGTCTGGATGTCTTCCACTGAACTACCCAGGAAGTAAAGTTTCTGTAGTCCAGATCAGGTCCAGATCAGTCGAGTCAAACGGAAACCAGTCGAGTCCGGTTTAAATCCAGCTGAATCAAAACCAGTAGAGCCAGGCTGAAACCACTGGAGGTGATCCAGACCAGTTGAGTCCAGTTGATTAAGGCTGGATTCAGCTGAACGGATGGAACCCGACTTAACCAGCTAAAGTAAACCAGACTCGACCGGATTGGACTGGATTTGACCTGACTTAGCAAGACCGGACTGGTTTGGATTTTACTGGCAAACCAGTCCAAACCAGTGGAGTCTGGCTAAGTCAGGTCAAATCCAGTTTAGTCCAGTCAAGACTTGTTGAATCCAGTTGAATCAGAACCAGTCGAGTCAAGTTTAAACTGGTCCAACCCCAGTGGGTCCAGTTCAGTCCGGAAGAGTCCAGTTGAATTCAGTGGATTCCAGTCAAGTCGGGTCAAAACCAGTCAGATCCAGATGAGTCCGGTCGAGTCAGGTTAAATCCAGTTCATTCCAGTGGAGACTTGTTGAATTCAGTCGAGTCCGGTTTAAAAAGTAAACTAGACTTGACTGGATTTGACCTGACTTAGCCAGACTGGACTGGTTTGGATCTTCCTGGGTAACCAGTCGAGTCGGGTCAAGTCCGGGTAAATCCAGTTTGTTCCAGTCAGGACTTGTTGAATTCAGTCGAGTCAGGTTTAAGTCCAGCTGAATCAAAACTAGTCAAGTTCAAACCACTGAAGTGAGATCCGAACCAGTCCGGTCTGGTCGAGTCCAGCTTAACTCAGTTGTTTCCAGTTGAATCAGCTGAATGGATGCGACTCGGCTGTGGTCCACCAAGTAAACTAGACTGGGTTTGATCCAGCTGAGACTTGAGTTGAGTCCGGCTGGCTCTGGTCCCATCAGGTCTAGTTTTCGGTGTTCCCAGCCTCGTCCTGTTGCTCGGAGCGGTTTTAGTTTCCACTGCGGTCGAGCTGCTGAACTCACACAGTGTGTAGTTGTGTAGTTGTGTAGTGGAAACTTTGTGTGTTTGTGGGTTCCTGCAGCGAGTCGCGGTCCGTCGCAGGATGACCTCAGCGTTTATCTTCGCAGGACAGAGTTCCTCTTTCCGAACAGGAAGCACTCGGTGCTGCTGCAGCGTGTCGAGTCTCCAGACCTGCAGTTGTGCAACCGGAGAGTTCAGCTGCAGCTCTGATTGTTCCACTGCAGCCGCGGTGAGCTAACGAGGCTAGCCTAGCGACGAGGCTAGCCTAGCGACGAGGCTAGCCTAGCGACCGGTCCTCGTTAGCTCCAGCAGGTCCAAGTCCTTCACTCAGCGACTCACACCTGGGAATACGTAAAATCAGACTTCAAAATAAAGGCACGACTGTCAGACTGCAATCAGGGTTTTCAAAATACAAGTAAAAAGTAATTGCCCCCTTCTCAGGCTCTTACTTTTTGCATGTTATCCCCACTTTAATGTTTAAGACCATCAAATAAATGTAAATATCAGACAAAGACAACCCAAGAAACACAAAATACATTTTTTAACTGATGTTTTAATGTTTTCAGGGAAGAAATCTGTCCAAACCAACCTGCCCCTGTGTGAAAAAGTAATTGCCCCCCTTGTTCAATCATGACTTAACTGTGGCTAATCACCTTTTTTTTTAAAAAAAAGCTAAGTTCGTGCTTGAAAACCCTCCAGTGTTGCTGAATTAAAACAATTCTGCAAAGAAAAGTAATTGCCCCCTAAACCTAGTAACTGTTGCTAGGTTTAGGGGGCAATTACTTTTCAAAGACAACCAAATAGAAGCAGTTTTTAAATGATGATTTCATGTTAGGGGGAAGAAAGCTGTCCTAACCTACCTGACCCCATGTGAAAAGTCGTGACTTAACTGTGGCTAATCACATTTTATGGACAGCTGAGTTCATTTTCACCGACCACACCCAAACCTGATCACCTCCAGACCTGTTCAGTCAAGAAACCGCTTCAACAGAACCCGTCTGACTGAATGAAGTCGACCCAAAGACCTCAAAGAGCTGCAACAGAACGACCCAGAGAAATCCCAGAACCCTGACATCAATCAGTCTGGAAGCAGTTACAAGGTGAGAGACGTGATCCACTGATGGAGGACCATGGAGCAGTGGTGGACCTTCCCAGGAGGGGACCAACGACCACCAACATCACCCCAAGACTCAACAATCAGGAAGAGACCGGGCCTAGATGGATCCAAGGCAGAGCTCCAAGGAGAAACCACTGCTGACCAAAGAGAACATAAAGGCTCGTCTTACTTTGGAAACCAACACCTGAATGATCCCCAAGACTTCTGGAGAACATTCTGTGGACTGACGAGACCAAAGCTGAACTTGTTGGAAGGTGTGGGTCTCGTCACATCAGAAGTACAGCAGTTCAGAAGAAGGACACCCCACCAGGAGTCCAGCATGGTGGTGCTGTGGTGGTCTGAGGACCTGGACGACCTGCTGTGATGGATGGAACCATGGATTCTGCTCTCTGCCAGAAGATCCTGAAGGAGAACGTTCGGCCATCGGTTCGTGGCCTCGAGCTGAAGCCCACTTGGGTTCTGCAGCAGGACAACGATCCAAACACAGCAGCAGGTCCACTTCTGGATGGTTTACAGAAACCAAATGGAGGTTCTGGACTGACCTGGTCAAAGTCTGGACCTGAATGATTAAAACGCTGTGGTGTCACCTTGAGGAGGCTGCTGGTGCTGAAGAACCTCCAGTGAATCAGAGCAATTCTGCAGAAGGTGCAGCAGTTACTAGGTTTAGGGGGCAATTACTTTTCCACCCAGGGTCAGTAGTTTTTCCCCTTAAATCAAATCATCATTGAATGAAATCAGAACTTGAGAAGGGGGCAAATACTTTCCCACGGCGCTGTAGATCCACGACTGTAGTCAGCATCAGAGCAATGATAGAGTCATCAACACACAGTATTCACACGCTGACTGTCAGAATAATGGCACGACTTTATCTGGAAAACAGTCAGGATGGTAAGAAGGAAACCAGGATTTTCAGAATAACGTCTGAATTAAAAAATAAAGTCGGGATTTTTCAATTTAAGTCCTAAACTTGAAAATAAATACCAACAGTATTTTCAGAATAAGATCAGGATATTCAGAATGAGGTCTGAACTGTCAAATTAAAGTTCTAAATTAAAAAAATGAAATCAAGATCAAATCAGTATTTTCAGAATAAAGTCAGGCTTCAATACTGATCAATACTCTGATCAATACTCTGATGTGTTGCTGTCAGTGCAGCAGACAGTAGACAGCTGTTGTGTTTCTACCAGAGGCCTGTGGATGCTGCAGTACTGCAGGTGTACATGCAGTACTACTAAATATAGTACCTGAGTGTGACGGTACTCTTACCACAATAAAAGCCTCTCTGAGGTCGTGATGAACTGAAGCAGCTTCTGTTGCCCCAAAACCTTCAAACAGCTGCTGCTTCCTGCCCCACAGCAGGCGGCTCAGAGGTTCTGGTACCACAGAGGGGCAAATACAGACTCCTGCTTCACTTTTGAATCTAAATTCATGTTTTTATTTTTCTGCTGTTTATCAACTTTAATTACTGTTTAATTGACGTTTAATTAACCTTTAATTACTGTTTAATTAACGTTTAATTAACCTTTAATTACTGTTTAATTAACGTTTAATTAACCTTTAATTACTGTTTAATTAACCTTTAATTAACTCTGTCTTCTGGTTTTCTGTGTTTTCAGTGCGTGACTTCAGAGTTGGGGTTCGGAGGACGGAGGCGTCCGATCGCTGCCGGCTAAAAGGCGACTTCATCCTGCGAGCCGACGGAGACGCTCTGCACCTGCTGGACAGGACAGGTGACTTCCTGTACACCTGGCCGTACAGATACCTGAGACGCTTCGGACGGGACAAGGTGACACACACACACACACACACACATTTGAACACACGCAGACACACAAACAGAAAGTTCAAGTTAAAATTAAAATGTTCAAAAACACAACTTGTCAGAACAGCACTGAGATTTTCAGAATAAAGTCAGGCCTTAATATACATAAGACAAAAACCAGAATTTTCACAATAAAGTCAGGATGGTGAAAATCAGTTTTTGAAAACACATTTTAAAGATGTCAGAATGAAGTTGGACCTGTTTAATAGTTTCCAGGCTACAGACCTGAAGACATTCAGAGGTCAGCTGAAGGATGAGATCAGTCTGACGCTGGTTTGTTTTCACACCTCAGTGTCATCACGGATCTCAAAATAGACTCCGGTTTAAAAAGAGATAAAAAAACAGTGTGAACTCAAGTTTAGAGATAACAGACTCTGGATTAGAGATAACAGACTCTAGTTTAGAGATAACAGACTGTAGTTTAGAGATAACAGACTGTAGTTTAGAGATAACAGAGTCAGGCTTAGAGATAACAGACTCTAGTTTAGAGATAACAGACTCAGGTTTAGAGATAACAGACTCTAGTTTAGAGATAACAGACTCTGGTTTAGAGATAACAGACTCTGGTTAAGAGATAACAGACTGTAGTTTAGAGATAACAGACTCTAGTTTAGAGATAACAGACTCAGGTTTAGAGATAACAGACTCAGGTTTAGAGATAACAGACTCAGGTATAGAGATAACAGAGTCAGGCTTAGAGATAACAGACTCAGGTATAGAGATAACAGAGTCAGGCTTAGAGATAACAGACTCAGGTTTAGAGATAACAGACTCAGGTTTAGAGATAACAGACTCTGGTTAAGAGATAACAGACTCTAGTTTAGAGATAACAGACTCAGGTCTAGAGATAACAGACTCTAGTTTAGAGATAACAGACTCTAGTTTAGAGATAACAGACTCAGGTTTAGAGATAACAGACTCTAGTTTAGAGATAACAGAGTCAGGCTTAGAGATAACAGACTCAGGTTTAGAGATAACAGACTCTGGTTTAGAGATAACAGACTCAGGTTTAGAGATAACAGACTCTAGTTTAGAGATAACAGACTCTGGTTTAGAGATAACACACTCAGGTTTAGAGATAACAGAGTCAGGTTTAGAGATAACAGACTCAGGTTTAGAGATAACAGAGTCAGGTTTAGAGATAACAGACTCTAGTTTAGAGATAACAGAGTCAGGTTTAGAGATAACAGACTCTGGTTTAGAGATAACAGACTCAGGTTTAGAGATAACAGACTCTGGTTTAGAGATAACAGAGTCAGGTTTAGAGATAACAGACTCTAGTTTAGAGATAACAGACTCAGGTTTAGAGATAACAGACTCTGGTTTAGAGATAACAGAGTCAGGTTTAGAGATAACAGACTCTAGTTTAGAGATAACAGAGTCAGGTTTAGAGATAACAGACTCAGGTTTAGAGATAACAGAGTCAGGTTTAGAGATAACAGACTCTAGTTTAGAGATAACAGAGTCAGGTTTAGAGATAACAGACTCAGGTTTAGAGATAACAGAGTCAGGTTTAGAGATAACAGACTCAGGTTTAGAGATAACAGAGTCAGGTTTAGAGATAACAGACTCTGGTTTAGAGATAACAGACTCAGGTTTAGAGATAACAGACTCTGGTTTAGAGATAACAGAGTCAGGTTTAGAGATAACAGACTCTAGTTTAGAGATAACAGAGTCAGGTTTAGAGATAACAGACTCTAGTTTAGAGATAACCGACTCAGGTTTAGAGATAACAGACTCTAGTTTAGAGATAACAGACTCTAGTTTAGAGATAACAGAGTCAGGTTTAGAGATAACAGACTCTAGTTTAGAGATAACAGACTCAGGTTTAGAGATAACAGACTCTAGTTTAGAGATAACAGAGTCAGGTTTAGAGATAACAGACTCTGGTTTAGAGATAACAGACTCAGGTTTAGAGATAACAGACTCTAGTTTAGAGATAACAGACTCTGGTTTAGAGATAACACACTCAGGTTTAGAGATAACAGAGTCAGGTTTAGAGATAACAGACTCAGGTTTAGAGATAACAGAGTCAGGTTTAGAGATAACAGACTCTAGTTTAGAGATAACAGAGTCAGGTTTAGAGATAACAGACTCAGGTTTAGAGATAACAGAGTCAGGTTTAGAGATAACAGACTCAGGTTTAGAGATAACAGAGTCAGGTTTAGAGATAACAGACTCTGGTTTAGAGATAACAGACTCAGGTTTAGAGATAACAGACTCTGGTTTAGAGATAACAGAGTCAGGTTTAGAGATAACAGACTCTAGTTTAGAGATAACAGACTCAGGTTTAGAGATAACAGACTCTGGTTTAGAGATAACAGAGTCAGGTTTAGAGATAACAGACTCTAGTTTAGAGATAACAGACTCAGGTTTAGAGATAACAGACTCTAGTTTAGAGATAACCGACTCAGGTTTAGAGATAACAGACTCTAGTTTAGAGATAACAGACTCTAGTTTAGAGATAACAGAGTCAGGTTTAGAGATAACAGACTCTAGTTTAGAGATAACAGACTCAGGTTTAGAGATAACAGACTCTAGTTTAGAGATAACAGAGTCAGGTTTAGAGATAACAGACTCTAGTTTAGAGATAACAGACTCAGGTTTAGAGATAACAGACTCTGGTTCGTCCCTCAGTCCACCTTCTCCTTCGAGGCCGGGCGTCGCTGTGATTCTGGGGAGGGAAGCTTTGAGTTCGACACCAAACAGGGGAACCTGCTGTTCCAGGCCGTGGAGGCGGCTATCAACCTGCAGAAAGTCTCCGCCCCCCTCAGACAGACCTCCGGGGGCGGACAGGTGAGCCAACCCAGCGCACCTCCTCAGACCTGCTGCCAGCTCCCACAATCCTCTGCTGCTGAGGTCAAGGGTCACAACACAACAAAGGCAGTATTTCTTTTTCAGAATAAAAGCAGAATTTTTTTTATTATAAAAGCAGGATTTTTCTGAATAAAAGCAGAAGTTTTTCAGAATAAAAGCAGGATTTTTCTGAATAAAAGCAGAAGTTTTTCAGAATAAAAGCAGGATTTTTCAGAATAAAGGCAGTTTTTTTCAAAATATAAGCATGAGGTTTTTTTTAAATAAAAGCAGGAGTTTTCAGAGTAAAAGCAGGAGTTTTTCAGAATAAAGGCAGGATTTTCAAAATCAAGTCAGGGGTTTCTGGAATGGAGTCATGACATTTCAAAATAAAGGAAGAGTTTTAAGAATATGCACAGGTTTAAAATAATAAAATCTCATTCAAAATAAGGGCAGGGTTTTCAGAATAAAGGCAGTGTTGTCCAACTTAAGTCAGAAGGTTTTAGAAGACAGTCAGGAATTTCAGAATAACACCAGGGTTTCTAATATAAAGTCAAGAATTTTAGAATAAGCCCGGCTTTTCAAATTACAATCAGGGGTTTTCAGAATAAAGGCATAGTGCTCTAAATCAGTCAGGAGTTTTCAGAATCAACACAGGTTTTCATAAAAATACAGTCAGATGTTTTCTGGGTTAATTATGTAGTTTTTACATTAAAGTTGGAGTTTTCTAAATAAAGACACGTCTTTCACCTGCATAGTCAGGATCTTCCAAATTTCAGAATAAAGCTACGATTAATAAAAGTAAATAATAAAAGTGAAATCAGGATTCTGAGATTAAAATGGCAGCTACCAGAATAGAACATAGAACATAGAATATAGAACATAGAATATAGAACATAGAATATAGAATATAGAACATAGAATATAGAACATAGAATATAGAGTATAGAGTATAGAATATAGAACATAGAACATAGAACATAGAATATAGAGTATAGAGTATAGAATATAGAACATAGAACATAGAACATAGAATATAGAACATAGAACATAGAACATAGAATATATAACATAGAACATAGAACATAGAATATAGAACATAGAACATAGAACATAGAATATAGAACATAGAATATAGAACATAGAATATAGAACATAGAACATAGAACATAGAATATAGAACATAGAATATAGAGTATAGAATACGACCAGGACCAGATTCTTCAGGACACAAACGGGGGCTGGTGTATCTCAGTCATGAATCCAGAGCGTGGAACCCTTCGTCTGTTGGACCGGACTCTTTGTGTTTGCAGGCCCCTGACGGTGTTTACAGCATGGTGACCGAACCTCCAAACCTCCACATGGTTCATCACAAAGACAAGGAGAGCTGCTGCCCCGTGCCTCAGCAGCCACAGCGCCCCCAGCTGGTAGGACGCTAGCATTAACACCACCTGCTGCAGACAGAAGTCCATGTTCAGCTAAAAAAACAAAGGACAGCATCCTAAGTGTCAGAACTACGAGTAGAGACGTGTGATAGTGAATGATAACTGTTGATAAAGGATCAATAATCGATCGTTTCTGTTTTCAGTCTCGTCTGGAGCCTCCAGTCGACAAAGCTCTGACCGGCGTTAAGAGTCTGACTCTGGACACTCGCGGCGTCTCCGTCCCCCGAAAGCACCAGGTGAAGATGATCTCCAGCTGCCCGCTGCCGCACGAGTCAGGCTCCGCCCCCAAAGTCAGCTCCGCCCCCAACCAGACCTACTCTCAGATCACGCTGTCGGCCGAGCGTCAGAGCAGGCGGGAGAAGCGTGGCGGCGGCGGCGTGGCTCCGCCCATCACGCCCCCGCTGGTCACCAAGGAGCCCGAGTACTCGCTGCCCTTCGACACCATCGCCAACACCGTCATGGCCGACCTGCTGGAGCAGCATCCTCACGGCGCCACGCAGCCCGGCGCCGACCCGCTGTACGACAGCATCGACGAGATGAAGATCAGAAACGTGTTCGAGGCCGTGAAGGTGGAGCACATCTACGACGAGCCCGAGGGCTGCGCCGCCCCCGCCGCCGCCGCCGGCCCCACCACCGGACCGCCCCAACACGGTTCAGTGTACGACGACCCCGAGGAGGTGAGGGGCGACGCCTGGAGGATCATGGGAACTCCTGCTGACCCTAAAGGTCACGAGTATCCCTACAACCCCCGAGTCGACGACTATGCCGTCCCCAAACGAGCCCAGAGAGCGTTTCCTGCTAAACAGAGCACTGGCGAAGAAGAGGCGGGGCAGGGGGCGGAGCCAGAGGGGGAGGGGGAGGGGGAGGAGCTTCAAGATTCACCTTATACAAACGTGACGGGGAAAATGTAGAAAAACAGGAAGACAAAGCGCTGATTCTGCCTCAGAGCATCAACATGAACTTCCTCCTCAGGCTTCTACTCATCTTCCACCTCTGATCTGCTCACCTGCTCGTCCAGCTGGGATTCATCAGCCTTCAGCCTCCATCACAGCAGCTGATAGGCTGAGCTGCAGTAACCAGACTCCTCCAGCAGGGGGCAGCATCTCACCTGGTTTTACTAACACAGACCAGCCAATCAGACGACACCAAACACGTCATGTGACTGCTGTAGTTTTACTTTGTCAGGAAATAAGTCATTTGTAGTTTAACAACTGAATCACATGTTTCAGTCTGTAGCATGTTTATGATGTCATGTATGAAGGACACACAATGACAGACACACACACACACACACACACACACACACACACACACACACACACACACCACTGTGTTTAAGTTGAAATGTTTCAGTTACAAGTAGATTAATTAAAAGGTTAGTAAGGTGAAGGTTTAATTAACGTTACATTTAGGTTTAATTAACGTTACATTGAGGTTGAATTAACGTTACATTTAGGTTTAATTAACGTTACATTTAGGTTTAATTAGTGTAACATTTAGGTTTAATTAGCGTTACATTGAGGTTTAATTAACGTTACATTTAGGTTTAATTAGCGTTACATTTAGGTTTAATTAAC
Organism: Dascyllus trimaculatus; assembly: GCA_024666655.1. NCBI lineage: Eukaryota > Metazoa > Chordata > Actinopteri > Pomacentridae > Dascyllus > Dascyllus trimaculatus. Next base: position 92,299 of record CM045449.1, read on the forward strand.
GTTACATTTAGGTTTAATTAACGTTACATTTAAGTTGAATTAACGTTACATTTAGGTTTAATTAACGTTACATTTAGGTTTAATTAGCGTAACATTTAGGTTTAATTAACGTTACATTGAGGTTGAATTAACGTTACATTTAGGTTTAATTAGCGTTACATTTAGGTTTAATTAGCGTTACATTGAGGTTTAATCAACGTTACATTTAAGTTGAATTAACGTTACATTGAGGTTTAATTAACGTTAGATTTAAGTTTAATTAACATTACATTTAGGTTTAATTAACGTTACATTTAGGTTTAATTAACGTTACATTTAGGTTTAATTAACGTTACATTTAGGTTTAATTAACGTTACATTTAAGTTGAATTAACGTTACATTTAGGTTTAATTAACGTTACATTTAGGTTTAATTAGCGTAACATTTAGGTTTAATTAACGTTACATTGAGGTTGAATTAACGTTACATTTAGGTTTAATTAGCGTTACATTTAGGTTTAATTAGCGTTACATTGAGGTTTAATTAGCGTTACATTTAGGTTTAATTAACGTTACATTTAGGTTGACTTAACGTTACATTTAGGTTTAATTAACGTTACATTTAAGTTGACTTAACGTTACATTTAGGTTTAATTAACGTTAGATTTAAGTTTAATTAACATTACATTTAGGTTTAATTAACGTTACATTGAGGTTTAATTAGCGTTACATTTAGGTTTAATTAGCGTTACATTTAGGTTTAATTAGCGTTACATTTAGGTTTAATTAACGTTACATTTAGGTTTAATTAGCGTTACATTTAGGTTTAATTAGCGTTACATTTAGGTTTAATTAACGTTACATTTAGGTTTAATTAGCGTTACATTTAGGTTTAATTAACGTTACATTTAGGTTTAATTAGCGTTACATTTAGGTTTAATTAGCGTTACATTGAGGTTTAATTAACGTTACATTTAGGTTGACTTAGCGTTACATTTAGGTTTAATTAACGTTACATTGAGTTTTAATTAACGTTACATTTAGGTTGACTTAACGACGTGTCCAGGTGTCAGGTGTGTCTCTGCTGTCGTCTCCATGTATCACTGTGTACCTGAAGGTTTGCTCCCCCTGCTGGCTGAGGCTTGTTTTCATCAGTCTGTAGTTCTTTAGATTAACTCTGACTTCATCCTTTATTGATCATTAAATCAACACCTGATCAGTGATCAAAGCTGCTCTTCTGTGCTTGACTGTTATCAGAGGTTGGTTCTGTAACGATCAGAACGTTTTAATGAAGCCGTTTAGTTCTGAGAGTTCAGACTGTGACAGAAGCTGTTAGCTCCGCCCCCTGATGCTACCCGATCTGATACCTGTACAGGTGAGGTTAACGTCAGGTTCAAGGTCGGGGTTTAGGTTAGCCTAAGGTTTGGCTAACTGAAGCTAAATGTTAAGTTTAGCTTCCGTCAGAGTAATTATTCATCATTCAGTGGTTGCTGCTGTAGAGTTTGTCAGTGACTCCTGATGAACACATGAACAGACTCTGATCTATGAACCCAGCTGATCAGTGATCTGATGGATCCTGCAGCTGTTCTGTTTCAGCTCCATGGAGGTTCTGATGGAACACGTCAGTTCTAATGTGATGAGTCATGTTTCATATGTGATTCATGACATACATACAAACACAGTCCTACAGACCTACAGCAGGTCTCATTATCAATAAATATATTGATCTAAACTCAATAGATGAGGTAGAATCAGTTCTGACAGACCTGAAGTTCATAAAGTAAACATCCCAAAGTTCACTCTGGAGACACGTGGAGCTCCGTGTCTGGTCCAGAGAATACAGAGGACATCATCAGGCTGGATCTTCATTCATACATTAATACATTCATTCATACATCGAATCATTGATTGATTGATTGATTGATTACGAGGACATTTTCAGTCATCAGGTTGATATTTAAGCTGTTCACAGTTTAATGTCCTCACAACATCAGCAACACACAGACACTCTGACACCGACCCCCCCGGGCTGCAGAGGCTTCCCAGCATGCACCTCTTCATGTGTGTGTGTGTGTGTGTGTGTGTGTGTGTGTGTGTGTGTGTGTGAGTGAATGTGTTCAGTGGCCTGGAAGCTGAAGCTCCTCATGATCCTGAACAGAGAATAAGACACTGAGGTCATACGTGTCCTACTTCATGTTCACAGCTGAGATCACTGCAGGGAGCGTGACATCATGGAGGAGGAGGAGCTAAATGACACTAACAGGCTAACAGACAGCTAACAGGCTAACATAGAGCTAACAGGCTAACATAGAGCAGCTAACAGACAGGAGCTAATATATAACAGCTAACAGACAGGAGCTAATAGATAGCAGCTAACAGACTGAAGCTAATAGATAGTAGCTAACAGACTGGGGCTAATAGATAGCAGCTAACAGATAGCAGCTAACAGACTGAAGCTAATATATAACAGCTAACAGACATAAGTTAATAGATAGCAGCTAATAGACTGAAGCTAATAGATAGCAGCTAACAGACTGGGGCTAATAGATAGCAGCTAACAGACTGAAGCTAATAGATAGCAGCTAACAGTCTGGGGCTAATAGATAACAGCTAACAGACTGAAGCTAATAGATAACAGCTAACAGACATAAGTTAATAGATAGCAGCTAACAGACTGAAGCTAATAGATAGCAGCTAACAGACTGGGGCTAATAGATAGCAGCTAACAGACTGGTGCAAATTTTTTTCTTTATTCTTATTTCATGGTATGCATAATGAATTATACAAATTTCATCTTGTACATTTGGTTAAGAAAAATGCATTCCATGAAAAAAAAAGAACAGGAGTAGGTTGAAAAGTAACTCTTATTTAACCCCTACTCAAATAGAGCTAACAGACAGGAGCTAACAGATAGCGGCTAACAGACAGGTACTAATAGATAGCAGCTAACAGACAGGAGCTAATAGATAGCGGCTAACAGACAGGTGCTAATAGATAGCAGCTAACAGACAGGAGCTAATGGACACCAGCTAACAGACAGGAGCTAATAGATAGCAGCTAACAGACAGGAGCTAATGACACCAGCTACCAGACAGGTGCTAATAGATAGCAGCTAACAGACATGGGCTAATAGATAGCAGCTAACAGACAGGAGCCAACAGATAGCAGCAGCTAATAGATTGCAGCTAACAGACAGGAGCTAATAGATAGCAGCTAACAGACAGGAGCTAATAGATAGCGGCTAACAGACAGGTGCTAATAGATAGCAGCTAACAGACAGGAGCTAATGGACACCAGCTAACAGACAGGAGCTAATAGATAGCAGCTAACAGACAGGAGCTAATGACACCAGCTACCAGACAGGTGCTAATAGATAGCAGCTAACAGACATGGGCTAATAGATAGCAGCTAACAGACAGGAGCCAACAGATAGCAGCAGCTAATAGATTGCAGCTAACAGACAGGAGCTAATAGATAGCAGCTAACAGAAAGGAGCTAATAGATAGCAGCTAACAGACTGATGCTAAAAGAAGCTTGTGCTGATGACATCAGTTGCTTTTTTATTTTATTCTTTTTATTTTAAAATGTATTTTTTATTTTCTATTTTATTGTTAAAGTTTGAGGGACGACCAGCAATGAGCTCTCTGATTGGATGATTTTCCTTCCTCTGATCAGCTGATCTTGAAACCTGTTGTGATGTAAACACACCTGTTCTGTGAGCCGATGACATCACTGTGAGATAATTATAAGTTCCATCGGGGGAGAGGGGGAGGGGGAGGTGCTAATGAGGGCTGGAGATGCTTGTTTCCGTGGCAACCACATTAAGGGCCTGGAGCTGCATCCCTGTTACCACGGCAACCGTCGCACATCCTGGCAGCGACCGGAGCGATGAGATTTAAAAACAGAAACAACCACAGAAGAAGAGACGAAGTGTGACGGACGGATTTCTTCTTCTGCTGCTTCTTATTGACACACACACACACACACACACACACACACACACACACACCTGTACACCTGTCCATTTGTCTGTACATAGAAGCATGTATCTGCTGTTTGGCTCCTCATTAAGATGTAAATGGTGTCCTCCAGACGTGGTGGAGCCGCTGTGCTCCGACAGTCTGATGCGTCACAGCGAGGAGGCGGCTGCTGCCTCTGGTTCCAGATCAACCTTCATTATTCAGCCTCAGATCAGGAACCAGCTGCTGCAAGTCCAAACACATCCACATCCACAGCCTGTCCACCAGTGGGCCGGTCAGGGTCTCTCAGGTTCTATAGAGGACCCCGAACACCCACCAGGTCCAGGTCTCCTCCAGTGAAGCTCTAAAGTTCAGACTTCAGTCCCTCCTTCAGGACTTAGATCCACCAAACACCAGCTGATGACTGACAGTCGATGTGGTCGCTGCTGTGTTGGTGTTTATCTGAAGTCCTCCACCATAGTTTGTCTCTTTCTGCATCTCATAGTCGTTGTTTTGTCTCTTTATCGACGTTTGGTGTCTTTTTGGTTTGTGTTGTTTGTGTTGTTTGAGTTGTTTGTGTTGTTTGTATTGTTTGTGTTGTTTGTGTTTTTTGTGTTGTTTGTGTTGTTTGTATTGTTTGTGTTGTTTGTATTGTTTGTGTTGTTTGTATTGTTTGTGTTGTTTGTGTTGTTTGTATTGTTTGAGTTGTTTGTGTTGTTTGTATTGTTTGAGTTGTTTGTGTTGTTTGTGTTGTTTGTATTGTTTGTATTGTTTGTGTTGTTTGTATTGTTTGTATTGTTTGTGTTGTTTGTGTTGCTTGAGTTGTTTGTATTGTTTGTGTTGTTTGTATTGTTTGTATTGTTTGTGTTGTTTGTGTTGTTTGTATTGTTTGTGTTGTTTGTGTTGTTTGTATTGTTTGTATTGTTTGTGTTGTTTGTATTGTTTGTGTTGTTTGTATTGTTTGTGTTTTTTGTGTTGTTTGTATTGTTTGTATTGTTTGTGTTGTTTGTATTGTTTGTGTTGTTTGTATTGTTTGTGTTGTTTGTGTTGTTTGTATTGTTTGTGTTGTTTGTATTGTTTGTGTTGTTTGTATTGTTTGAGTTGTTTGTGTTGTTTGTGTTGTTTGTATTGTTTGTATTGTTTGTGTTGTTTGTATTGTTTGAGTTGTTTGTGTTGTTTGTGTTGTTTGTATTGTTTGTATTGTTTGTATTGTTTGTGTTGTTTGTATTGTTTGAGTTGTTTGTGTTGTTTGTGTTGTTTGTATTGTTTGAGTTGTTTGTGTTGTTTGTGTTGTTTGTATTGTTTGTGTTGTTTGTGTTGTTTGTGTTGTTTGTATTGTTTGAGTTGTTTGTGTTGTTTGTGTTGTTTGTATTGTTTGTATTGTTTGAGTTGTTTGTGTTGTTTGTGTTGTTTGTATTGTTTGTATTGTTTGTGTTGTTTGTATTGTTTGTATTGTTTGTATTGTTTGTATTGTTTGTGTTGTTTGTATTGTTTGTGTTGTTTGTGTTGTTTGTGTTGTTTGAGTTGTTTGTGTTGTTTGTATTGTTTGTGTTGTTTGTGTTGTTTGTGTTGTTTGTGTTGTTTGTATTGTTTGTGTTGTTTGTATTGTTTGTGTTGTTTATGTTGCTTGAGTTGTTTGTGTTGTTTGTGTTGCTTGAGTTGTTTGTATTGTTTGTTTTGTTTGTATTGTTTGTGTTGTTTGTGTTGTTGTTATGCTGCCTCCTCCATCTCTCTGTCAGGGCAGGTGGTCCCTGTTTCCTCTGTCTCCTGCTCTCAGGTGGAGGTGAGGAGGAGAGGAAGTCTGGGTGAGGTGTCACCGTGGAAACTGGACAGGTGTGGGCGACTGGATAATCACCTGAGTGAACACACCTGCAGCAGGTGTGGTCGTCTCCTGGTCCTCATCAGTCTGCCTATATTAGCCTCTGACGACTACATGATGGTGGGCTGCTGATTCTCAGCCATCCGTGACCACCCTGGTCTGGACCCTGACTGGACCCTGTCTGGACCCTGGTCTGGACCCTGACTGGACCCTGACTGGACCCTGACTGGACCCTGACTGGACCCTGGACCCTGTCTGGACCCTGTCTGGACCCTGTCTGGACCCTGTCTGGATCCTTCCACCACCAACCTACCTGGTTCAGTCTGGATCTCCTCCAGCAGGCCTCCCTCTAACCCTGTCCAGCCCTCCTCCTCTGTTACTCCAGTGGCCAGCTAAGGTAACGACCCCCCACCCCCCACCCCCCAGTGTGCTGTCAGTGGTGTTGGTGTTTGGTGTAGTTCACCTGTCCGGTGTGGTTGGTGTTGCACCTTAAGCGCTGCGTGTTCATCTGCCTCCAGTCTGCTCTCCTAGCTTGGTGGTTCAGTTCAGTTTCATTGATTTATTTACAACACAAGTCGTCACAAAGCGCTAAACATTGACAAACAGGAAACAGAAAACAACCATCCAAAGCTTGTTCTGGGTTCCCTCTGAGCAGCAGTCAGCGACGGTGGGAAGGAACCAAAACCCCCCAGGATAGGGAGGAGGGAAACCTCCGACAGAACCAGGCTCAGGGAGGGCGGACGTCTGCCTCGACCGGTCGGGGAGGTTCCTGGTTAGCTTCTCTGCTATGCCAACCTGATCCTACTCATAAGGTGAACTCTGTGTGCCGTGTCCAGCTTCATGTTATCCCCCCGTCCACCAGCAGGTGGCGTCCTCGGCAGCGTTCATCCTAACAGCTCCAACACGTTCCTCACGTCTTCTTACTGCTGCAGGAGCTTCAGCTTCTTGTTCAGACGTACAGTGGAAGTGAAGCTGTTGGTGTTTGACCTGACGTTTCAGAGCGTCTCACTGGCAGATGTGACGTGTCCGACAGGTGTTGACACGCGACACGCGACACGCGACACGCGACACGCGACACGCGACACGCCCAGCAGCTTGTTTCTGATCCAGTGGTCTGGTGTTGCAGATGGGAGGTTCTCCTGCTGCTTCCTTCTCATGTTCTTCTGTCTCCCTGATGCAGGAGTTCCAGGAGACTTCATCGATGCCGCTGCACTCTTTGTCCCTCTACCTGGTCTCTGGGGGGACCACAAGTTGTGGTGGTTTTGTAGCCAACCGTGGGTTTTTTCAGGATGGGTTCTGTTATCATCGCCGTAACTGTCAAAGTCCAACATCTTTACTTCCACCGTATGTCTGAAGAAAGAACTGAAACACCTCCGTTAATCCTGGTGCATGTGTTTTCTCTGTTTGGCTCCCTGGAGGGCTAAATAGATTCACTGTAAATAATAATAATAATAATAAATAAAACAATAAAATAGATTCACTATAAATAATAATAATAATAATAATAAATAAAACAATAAAATAGATTCACTGTAAATAATAATAATAATAATAAATAAAACAATAAAATAGATTCACTGTAAATAATAATAATAATAATAAATAAAACAATAAAATAGATTCACTGTAAATAATAATAATAAATAAAACAATAAAATAGATTCACTGTAAATAATAATAATAAATAAAACAATAAAATAGATTCACTGTAAATAAATAATAATAATAAATAAAACAATAAAATAGATTCACTGTAAATAATAATAAATAAAACAATAAAATAGATTCACTGTAAATAATAATAATAAGAATAAATAAAACAATAAAATAGATTCACTGTAAATAATAATAAATAAAACAATAAAATAGATTCACTGTAAATAATAATAATAATAATAAATAAAACAATAAAATAGATTCACTGTAAATAAATAATAATAATAAATAAAACAATAAAATAGATTCACTGTAAATAATAATAATAATAAATAAAACAATAAAATAGATTCACTGTAAATAATAATAATAATAATAAATAAAACAATAAAATAGATTCACTGTAAATAAATAATAATAATAATAATAATAATAATAATAATAATAAATAAAACAATAAAATAGATTCACTGTAAATAATAATAATAATAAATAAAACAATAAAATAGATTCACTGTAAATAATAATAATAATAAATAAAACAATAAAATAGATTCATTTTGGACGTAAAGTTTGGTCTGTCCAGTCTTTCTGTTCTGCATTCGAACCTCTGACCCTGTGATGGTTGGTTAGTGTTGGTTAGTGTTGGTTAGTGTTGGTTAGTGTTGGTTAGTGTTGGTTAGTGTTGTGTTGTTTGTGTTGTGTTGTGTTGTTTGTGTTGTTTGTGTTGTTTGTGTTGTGTTGTGTTGTTTGTGTTGTTTGTGTTGTTTGTGTTGTGTTGTGTGTGCTGTCAGTGTCTCTGGGGGCGTGGCTTCACACATTGGGGGGCGTGGCTTGTTTCTCCACACCTGTCTGATTGGACCTGCAGATCATCAGAACCTCCATGAACCCAGTCGGTCTGTAAGTCTGGTTTTTCCTCAGGTTCTGGTTCTGGTCCACGTCTACCAGAACTCTGGGTCCAAACAGAGACCTGATAGTTCTCCGTCCTGTTGTTGTGGTCATGTTGTGTTGTTGTTGTTGTTGTTGTTGTTGTTGTTGTTGTTGTGTTTCCTTTTGTTGGGGAGAACATCTTGGAGCAGAAACACAAACAGTCTCGCTGCTCAGGGTTCGAACTTCAGACGGAAGAAACAGACTCTGGTGAGAGAAGCTTCCTGGACCCAGAACCAAGAAGGATCAGAGGTCCTTCAAGAAGTGATGCGGTTCCAGTGTTTGTGCTCCTTTGGTCCCCTGTCATCACTGTGGAGGTTCTCAGTGGTCCAGGTCTGGGTCCTCCTCGTGGTTTCAGTCACAGCATCTGGACTAGCTTCAGGTCCACCTCCCATCCAAGATCCAAGATGAGAGGTGGACCGTCTTGGATGAACTCCAGCTATGAGATGCTACGACCTAAACTACTATCTCATTAGTTAAGTCCATTCTTCTGGTTCTGGTTCTGGTTCTGGTTCTTCTAGATCTGGTTCTGGTTCTCCTGGTTCTGGTTCTGTGATGATGAACTGACTGTTTTATTATTAAATGATCACGTGATGAGTGACTGAACGGATCAACAGACTTATTTATTTATTTATTTATCGTGAACGCGCTGTGAACACCGTGAACGTGATTTCTGTATCAACACATGACGCTCGCGGCCGCGCGCCTGCTCTCCTCCGCCTGTGTGAGCGCGCGGGGACGCGAGAGCGAGCGTCAGAGATCCAAGGACAGAGCGGCGCGCGAGCATCAGGTCACCGGGAGTCTGCGAGCATCACGAGCCCGAACCGACACACGACGGACCGGGACCGGCGGAGGACGGAACCGGGGGACGGAACCGGGGGACGGAACCGGAGCTTCTCCCGCTGAATCAACAGGACGCAGCGGCTCTTCACGGAGACGCACCGGGACCCGCCGAGCTCCGGTGACTCGGTCTGAGGACGAACCACCGGAGCTTCACCGGGTCAGAGACTAACGGAAAAAACCCGAGAACCTTTAACCCGAAAGACCCGAGTCACCGAACCGGAGCCGCCCGGTACCGACAGAGTCAACAGACGAGATCAACAGGAGACCAAAGAACGACGCAGTTTACCGGAACCAGAACCAGCAAACCAGAACCAGCAGAACCAGAACCAGGACCTGCAGCCTCATCAGTGAGTGTTTGTTCTGATCCAGTCAGCTTCATCCTTCTAGCGCACAACATGACTGGAGTACTACACAGTACTACACAGTACTACATGGTACTACACAGTACTACATGGTACTACACAGTACTACACAGTACTACATGGTACTACACAGTACTACATGGTACTACACAGTACTACACAGTACTACATGGTACTACACAGTACTACACAGTACTACATGGTACTACATGGTACTACATGGTACTACATATGACTGTGTACTAACACTGCAGTTTAACAAACATGGACACAAACAAACAAACAAACACTGGTGGTTTGTTTGTTTGTTTGTTGTTTTTTTTATTAGGATCACTAGTTGCCTTCATTCAGTGTGTCTTTGTGTATTTTTGTGTGTTTTTGTCAACAGTTGTTTACTTCTTCTTTTTTTGTGTGTCTCTTTGTTGTGTTTTTCTAAATGTTGTGTGTTTCTGTGTGTTTCTGTGTGTGTCTGTTGTGTTTGTGTTGTTGTGTGTTTTTGTGTCGTTGTCCATGTTCTGGTGTTGATTCTGAGTCTCTCACTTTGTGCGTCTCAGTGTGTCGTTGTGGTTTGTTGAGTCTGTTTGTGTTTATTCTTCATTTTGTTTGTTGGTTGTTGTGTTGTTGTTGTGTTTCCTTGTCAGTGTTGTCGTCTCTCTGTCAGGGTTGTGCGTCTTCGTCTCTTCGTGTTTGTTGTGTTCTTTAGTTTGGATCCATCCTGTCCAGTTCTCATCACGTTGTGGGGTTGTTGTGTGTCTGTGTGGTTGTTGTGTGGATGTTGTGTAGATGTTGTGTAGATGTTGTGTGGTTGTTGTGCTGTTGTTGTGTGGTTGTTGTGTGTTTGTTGTGTGGTTGTTGTGTGATTGTTGTGCGGTTGTTGTGTGTTTGTTGTGTTGTTGTTGTGTAGATGTTGTGCGGTTGTTGTGTGTTTGTTGTGTTGTTGTTGTGTGGTTGTTGTGTTGTTGTTGTGTGGTTGTTGTGTGATTGTTGTGTGGTTGTTGTGTGGTTGTTGTGTGGTTGTTGTGTGATTGTTGTGTTGTTGTTGTGTGGTTGTTGTGTGATTGTTGTGTGATTGTTGTGTGGTTGTTGTGTTGTTGTTGTGTGGTTGTTGTGTTGTTGTTGTGTGGTTGTTGTGTGATTGTTGTGTGATTGTTGTGTGGTTGTTGTGTTGTTGTTGTGTAGATGTTGTGTGGTTGTTATGTGTTTGTTGTGTGGTTGTTGTGTGGTTGTTGTGTGATTGTTGTGCGGTTGTTGTGTGGTTGTTGTGTGATTGTTGTGTGATTGTTGTGTGGTTGTTGTGTTGTTGTTGTGTAGATGTTGTGCGGTTGTTGTGTGGTTGTTGTGTGTTTGTTGTGTTGTTGTTGTGTAGATGTTGTGCGGTTGTTGTGTGGTTGTTGTGTGTTTGTTGTGTTGTTGTTGTGTAGATGTTGTGCGTTTGTTGTGTGATTGTTGTGTGGTTGTTGTGTTGTTGTTGTGTGGTTGTTGTGTGTTTGTTGTGTGGTTGTTGTGTTGTTGTTGTGTTGTTGTTGTGTGGTTGTTGTGTTGTTGTTGTGTGGATGTTGTGTGGTTGTTGTGTGATTGTTGTGTAGATGTTGTGTGGTTGTTGTGTGTTTGTTGTGTGGTTGTTGTGTTGTTGTTGTGTGGTTGTTGTGTGGATGTTGTGTGGTTGTTGTGTGATTGTTGTGCGGTTGTTGTGTTGTTGTTGTGTAGATGTTGTGTGGTTGTTGTGTGATTGTTGTGTGGTTGTTGTGCGGTTGTTGTGTGGTCGTTGTGTGGATGTTGTGTGGTTGTTGTGTGATTGTTGTGCGGTTGTTGTGTTGTTGTTGTGTAGATGTTGTGTGGTTGTTGTGTGATTGTTGTGTGGTTGTTGTGCGGTTGTTGTGTGGTCGTTGTGTAGATGTTGTGTGGTTGTTGTGTGGTCGTTGTGTGACGGCAGCCCTTCAGAACACTCTGGTTTGTTGGTGGCTTATTTCTGAACATGCTGTTGGTCTTTGTTCTGATCGATGTCATCGCCGAACGATGATGTCATCACAGAACGATGATGTCACTGTTAGAATCCCACATTCTGGATGGAGAATCCAGATGACACGTTAGATGTTCACTTTATAATCTGTAATGGAGAGAAAGAACCGAGTCACCAGGATAGAAGGTCAGTGATGGAAGATCAGCGGTCGTTAAATCAGGACAGGGTAGAGCTGGACCCCAGACTGTGAGCTAACATGTGACCATGACGACCTCATCATGAGATCAGAGGTCGTGATGAGGAGATGAGTCCAACCCGTGAACCAGGAAGTTCAGACCAAACGATGAGCAGGAGACAGCAGGTTGAGGTTCAGAGATCTGATGCTATAGAGCCAGATGTTAGCAGATGTTAGCAGATGTTAGCAGATGTTAGCAGATGTTAGCAGATGTTAGCAGATGTTACCAGGTGTTAGCAGATGTTAGCAGATGTTAGCAGATGTTAGCAGATGTTAGCAGATGTTAGCAGATGTTACCGTTTAATGTCCACATAATGGACGGATCCTCAATAACTGATTGCCCCTATGTTGCCCCATGTTGCCCCTGTGTTGCCCTATGTTGCCCCATGTTGCCCCTGTGTTGCCCTATGTTGCCCCGTGTTGCCCCATTTTGCCCCTGTGTTGCCCCATGTTGCCCCTGTGTTGCCCCATGTTGCCCCTATATTGCCCTGTGTTGCCCATGCCTTGCACTATGTTGCCCCTGTGCTGTGCTATGTTGCCCTATTTTGCCATGCCTGGCTATGTTGCCCCTGTGTTGCGCTATGTTGTCCTGTGTTGCCCCTTTCTTGCTCCTGTGTTGCCCCTATGTTGCCCCTGTGTTGCGCTATGTTGCCCATGCGTTGCCCCTCTGTTGCCCCTGTGTTGCCCCTATGTTGCCCATGCGTTGCCCCTGTGTTGCCCCTTTCTTGCTCCTGTGTTGCCCATGTGTTGCCCCTGTGTTGCCCCTTTCTTGCTCCTGTGTTGCCCCTGTGTTGCCCTGTGTTGCCCCTTTCTTGCTCCTGTGTTGCCCCTGTGTTGCCCATGCGTTGCCCCTGTGTTGCCCCTTTCTTGCTCCTGTGTTGCCCATGTGTTGCCCCTGTGTTGCCCATGCGTTGCCCCTGTGTTGCCTCTTTGTTGTGATATGTTGCCCCTGTGTTGCCCCTATGTTGCCCATGTGTTGCCCTATGTTGCCCCTGTGTTGCCCCTGTGTTGCCTCTTTGTTGTGATGTGTTGCCCATGTGTTGCCCTATGTTGCCCCTGTGTTGCCCCTATGTTGCCCCTGTGTTGCCCCTATGTTGCCCTGTGTTGCCCCATGTTGCCCCATGTTGCCCCTGTGTTGCCCTGTGTTGTGCTATGTTGCCCATATGTTGCCCCTATGTTGCCCCTGCGTCACCCCTAAATCACCCCTCTGTTCCTGCCCCATGTTGCCCTGTGTTGCCCCTACATCACCCCTCTGTTCCTGCCCCCTGTGTTGCCCCATGTTGCCCCATGTTGCCCCTACATCACCCCTCTGTTCCTGCCCCCAGTGTTGCCCCGCGGCCTGCTGCTGCTGGCGGTGCTCCAGTGCTGCTCGGTGGCGCTGTGCGGCTGTGAGCCTCGCCAGGTGAACGTCGGCGCCGTGCTGAGTCAGAAGCGCTACGAGCAGGTGTTCAAGGAGGCGGTGACTCAGGCCAACGCTCTGTACGGGAAGGACAAGTTCAAGATGAACGCCATCTCAGTGACGCACAAACCCAACGCCATCCAGATGGCGCTGTCCGTCTGCGAGGACCTCATCTCCAACCAGGTGAGCCGGCAGGTGGTCCATGATGTCACATGACTAGTGACATCATGTGACTCCTGCTCTTCACTTTGGGTAACATGTGACTCAGCCGACCCTGTTGCCGTGGTGACAACATTTAAGGGAACGGTTGATCGTTTAGCGAAGGTCTGTTTTTTTCTGTCTGAGTCAGGTGTTCACAGGTTAGCTTAGCATAAAGGCTGTAGAGACACCAGATCTTAAATCAAACGGCTAGTTAGTTAGCTTAGCATAAAGGCTGTAGAGACACCAGATCTTAAATCCAACGGCTAGTTAGTTAGCTTAGCATAAAGGCTGTAGAGACATCAGATCTTAAATCCAACGGCTAGTTAGCTTAGCTTAGCTTAGCAGAAAGACTCCAGAGACATGAGATCTTAAATCCAACGGCTAGTTAGTTAGCTTAGCATAAAGGCTGTAGAGACATCAGATCTTAAATCCAATGGCTAGTTAGTTAGCTTAGCATAAAGGCTGTAGAGACATCAGATCTTAAATCCAACGGCTACTTAGCTTAGCTTAGCTCAGCATAAAGGCTGTAGAGACATCAGATGTTAAATCCAACTGTTAGTTAGCTTAGCTTAGCATAAATGCTGTAGCGACATCAGATCTTAAATCCAACGGCTAGTTAGCTTAGCTTAGCATAAATGCTGTAGTGACATCAGATCTTAAATCCAATGGCTAGTTAGCTTAGCTTAGCATAAATACTGTAGAGACACTATATATTAATTTCAGCAGCTAATTAGCTTAACTTAGCAGAAAGACTCCAGAGACATGAGATGTTAAATCCAATGGCTAGTTAGCTTAGCATAGCACAAACAGTTTAGCGACGCCAGATCTTAACTCCAGCACTAATTAGCTTAGCTTAGCACAAACACTGTAGAGAAATTAGTTCTTAACTCTGCCAGCTAGTTAGCCAAGCTAAGGTTTGCACAAAGACTGAAAATATCAGGTCTTCAACCCAGCAGCTATTTAGCTTAGCTTAGCGTAGCCTAGCACAAAGACTGTAAAGACATGTTAAATCCAGTGACTAGTTACTTTAGCTTACAACAAACCCTGTGGAGACATTAGAGCCTAACTCCAGCTGCTCATTAGCTTAGCTTAGCTATGCATAAAGACAAGTCTTAACTCCAGCTGCTCATTAGCTTAGCATAGCCTTAAGACTGTGTGATCATGTGACCAGCTGCTGGTTAACAGAACTAGTTAATCTTTTAGCAGCGAGTTACGGTTCAAACATGTTCTAGTGGTTAAAGATGGATCCGGGCTGAGAATCAGAACCAGATTTATTCATGAGCTTCTATTTTAATGAATAAATGTTTATTTGAGTGCAGGTTAACGTTTGGTTCCATGATGGGATGTTCTCCATGTCTGAGGTGTTGATTCTTGTTTTCATGGGTCGTATTTTGCCGTCTTGGAGCTGCTTCATGAGTCTCTTCGTTACATGAGAGATCGTTGGACTTCACAGGTCACAGATTTGTTTATTTCACACTCGGAGCTTCAATATGTGCAGAGAAATGTGGAGGAGGAATAATCAGGAGGCAGAGCTGAAGGCCGTGATTCAGAGGATCAGAGCAAACAGAAGCATCGGCTCATCAGCAGGGTGAAGCTCTGAGCTCATCCAGGTCCGGTCCTGAGCTCCAGTGGTCCAGGCGATGGACCGCTCTGCATGCGTGGGTTCGAATCCCGTCCTCGTCGATCTGCTGCTTCTGGACATTAGAGGATGTTCAGGATGAAACATGTTTAGTGTTGAGGTAAAGATAAGGGTTCCAGTCTAGAACCGGACTGGATCCATGAGGCCAGAAACAGGTTCCTCTTCCTGCTCCTCATCTCTAGAGCTTTAACTGTTCCTTCAGAGTTCATATACTCCAAGCATTTTTGAGAAGAAGTTATGACAATGTTCCTCTAAAGTACGAGGGCGTGGCCGTGGCGGCCTGCGGCGTTTTGGTGTTTCGCCATGAAAGAAACAGGAAGTGATGTCTGACTAGCCTGAATGTGCTCCAATCGGCCTCAAACTGCAAATGCATGATAGAAGTCGGGGCCTGATGACAGCCACATGGAGATATCCAGTATCAGGCGATGACCATCAGGAAGCGAGGACCGTCCAACACTGCTCACAGCTTTAATTCATGTAGTTATTATTAGTGCCTCGATGCCCCTAGAAGCTTTTCACCTCTACGGTACAGGGAGGAGACAGTAGCTGGAGATACATCCAGCATGGAGGAACATCTTCCTACAGCTGATGCCCCATAAGCTGTAGGAAGATGTTCCTCCATGCTGGATGTATCTCCAGCTACTAGATGTTCCTCCATGCTGGATGTATCTCCAGCTACTAGATGTTCCTCCATGCTGGACGTATCTCCAGCTACTAGATGTTCCTCCATGCTGGATGCATCTCCAGCTACTAGATGTTCCTCCATGCTGGATGCATCTCAAGCTACTAGATGTTCCTCCATGCTGGATGTATTTCCAGCTACTAGATGTTCCTCCGTGCTGGATGTATCTCCAGCTACTAGATGTTCCTCCATGCTGGATGTATCTCCAGCTACTAGATGTTCCTCCATGCTGGATGCATCTCCAGCTACTAGATGTTCCTCCATGCTGGATGTATCTCCAGCTACTAGATGTTCCTCCATGCTGGATGCATCTCCAGCTACTAGATGTTCCTCCATGCTGGATGCATCTCCAGCTACTAGATGTTCCTCCATGCTGGATGCATCTCCAGCTACTAGATGTTCCTCCATGCTGGATGCATCTCCAGCTACTAGATGTTCCTCCATGCTGGATGTATCTCCAGCTACTAGATGTTCCTCCATGCTGGATGTATCTCCAGCTACTAGATGTTCCTCCATGCTGGATGTATCTCCAGCTACTAGATGTTCCTCCATGCTGGATGTATTTCCAGCTACTAGATGTTCCTCCATGCTGGATGTATCTCCAGCTACTAGATGTTCCTCCATGCTGGATGTATCTCCAGCTACTAGATGTTCCTCCATGCTGGATGTATCTCCAGCTACTAGATGTTCCTCCATGCTGGATGTATCTCCAGCTACTAGATGTTCCTCCGTGCTGGATGTATCTCCAGCTACTAGATGTTCCTCCATGCTGGATGTATCTCCAGCTACTAGATGTTCCTCCGTGCTGGATGTATCTCAAGCTACTAGATGTTCCACCATGCTGGATGTATTTCCAGCTACTAGATGTTCCTCCGTGCTGGATGTATCTCCAGCTACTAGATGTTCCTCCATGCTGGATGTGTCTCCAGCTACTAGATGTTCCTCCATGCTGGATGTATCTCCAGCTACTAGATGTTCCTCCATGCTGGATGTATCTCTGTGGAAATATTCAGTAACGTTCGGAGGAAATTTTTCAGGACAAGATCAAATAAATGTGGAGCTGTTCCTCATTTTTCCTCCAGAATCCGACCAACGGACGGTTTGAGGTGATTTTCACACACAGATCTGAAGCCAGGCTCTCAGATCATCAGGTGTTTCCACGTCTTCAGTTTTCCTTCCAGCAGCTTCGTTGGATTCTTCCTCGTTTACGGTCGAACTGAAGAGCAGGAACAATCCATCCTCCGTCCACACAGCAGAAAGAGAGACGGCGAGGCGGCGAACGTCCTCCGGTGTTTCCTTTGTGCAGAAATGAGGCCAACATGGCGTCAGGCTGAAGCTTTGTGCTGCACACAGAGATGGACGTCAGATTATGGGCGTCTCTCTCACATGTAATCAGATTAAACGGAGGCCTTCAGCAGCTGCAGGACGGATCAACACAAACTCACTCATTCTGTCCGACCAGGAAGCTGCTGCTGTTTACAGGCCGCCTCTTTAAACATCAGTTCAGACTGGAATCAGCTGAACAGACGAATGTATTATTATTATTATTATTATTATTATTATTATTACTGTTTTTATTATTTTTATTATTATTATTATTGTAATTACTACTGTTTTTTTCTTATTATTATTATTACTGTTTTTATTATTTTCATTGTTATTATTAATATTTTCATTTCTATTATTGTTATCAGAACGTCCATCATCAGTCTAGTGCTGATTATCAGGGAGATGGAAGAAGTGTTAGGAGATAATAATAATAGTCATAATAATAACAATAATAACAATAATAACCTTTTTACTGTGATTTTACAGGTCTTCCTTTTTTTTAAAAATTACTTATGATAGCTATTGAAATCACTGAAAAACTGTAATATTTTACGTCCTTAATCATAAAAAAGAATAAATATAAACAGACCAATGTGTTTAATAACCTCCACATCAGAAATCTCTGTTTTTATAAATGGTCATTTGTTTTTTCATTGCTTGACTGTAGAATTACACCATTTTCACTGCATTTAAATCAGCTGGAATAGAATTATCTCACACATATTTTCGCTTTTATTTAAATAATATATATATTAAAAAATTAAAAGTAGTGAATAATTTTTGAACTGTTTGTTTCCAGATTTTAACAGTTTAGTTAAATTACAGATAATAAAAAGTCAGATCACAGAAAGATGAATTAATTTACATGTTGATGGTTAAACTGTTGAAATGTGACTAAAACCTCTTTTTCTTAGTTCATTTAATCAAACAGAAAGGTGTCCTCGCTTTGTAGATATCTACAGTGTTCTAACTTTACACTGTGCTCACAGTCTTTTAACAGATTTTTTACAGTGTACATTGAAGCACTCTTTAGCGCCTCCAGTCTGCTACTTCCTGGTCGCCATCTTGGAGTTTCTGAACCAGAAGTGACCATATTTGGAAAAGAGGGCGGGGTCTTCCATCCTTATGATACCGTGTGTGTTCTGGAGGGAATGAATCAGGCTGCGTCGGGTCGTCAGAAGGTGGCGCTGTCGGCTACGTAACGCAGCGTTAATAAACAGAGTAGAAGAAGAAGCCAAGAACAGAACAGGCTAAAAATCACAGTAAAAATGACCACAGACTCACCTGAAAGTTCTGGTTCCTGTTCCTGTGCAGGTTTATGCGATCCTGGTCAGCCATCCTCCTCAGTCCAACGACCACCTGACGCCGACGCCCGTCTCCTACACGGCCGGGTTCTACCGGATCCCCGTGGTCGGCCTGACGACACGCATGTCCATCTACTCCGACAAGGTCAGCCGGCCGAGGCCAATAATACAGTCACAGTTTAACATGAGTGACTTCACACAGGGTTGTTGTGGTGTTCCTCAGGGCTCCATCCTGGATCCTCTAATCTTTCCAGTTTATTCTTCAGTACAGTCAGAAATCAAACAGGACCATCTCCTTACGTTGGGTCTCGACGACATCCTCTGTAAATTATTTTATAAGTGGGTGCTACAAAGCTACCTGAGCCTTCAGTCGGTCTGCCGGCGCCTCTGGATGCTGATATTTGGTTCAAGCACCACTGAAATTTCATGACACCAAAATAATAAACCAACCACATCAATGTATTTCAGCATAATCTCTAATTAAAAAGCATCTGCACACACACTGTTGTACTCCGAGAGACTGAACTTAACAATGTTAGCCACTACATTAGCCTAATAAAGTTACTTTAGCCACTATGTTAACCTTAACATGCAACTTTAATCCCTACATTAGCCTCAGCAACTGAAATTAGTCATTACACCAGCCTGAAAAGTCACATTACTGCAACAAGCTGATTTTAGCCTAATTAACATTAGCCTAAAATAGCAGTGTTAGCTTCTACATTAGCCGCAACATCAGTCTCAACAAATAACATTAGCTACTAAGTTAGCCACTGCATCAGCCCCAACAAGTAACGTTAGCTTCTATGCTAGCCACTACATCAGCCTCAACAAATCTCATTAGCCTCTAAGTTAGCTACTGCATCAGCTTCAACAAATAACTTTAGCTTCTATGCTAGCCTCTAAATCAACCTCAAAAAAACAACATTAGCTTATGCATTAGCCATCACTTTAGCTGCTACATCAGCCCGAACAACCAACATTAGACTCT
Organism: Dascyllus trimaculatus; assembly: GCA_024666655.1. Taxonomy (NCBI): domain Eukaryota; kingdom Metazoa; phylum Chordata; class Actinopteri; family Pomacentridae; genus Dascyllus; species Dascyllus trimaculatus. The sequence goes on from CM045449.1 coordinate 111,584, forward strand.
ACAGTAGCCACTCTTTCAGCCTTAACAAATCTCGTTAGCTCCTATATTAGCTACTACATCAGCCTCAACACATAATGTTAGCTTCTGCGTTAGCTACGTTAGCTTATACAGTAGCCACTACATAAGCCTCAACACGAAACGTTAGCTTCTGCGTTAGCCACAGCATCAGCTGCAACATGTAACTTTAGCTTCTATGCTTGCCATTGAATTATCCTCAACAAATCGTATTAGCATCTGCGTTAGCCACCACATAGGCCTTAACAAGTAACGTTAGCGTCTTTGGTAACCTAAACAAGCTGATGTTAGATGCCACATTAGCCTGAGCAAGATGTAATTAGCCATTACCTAAGACTGAACAAGCCATGTTAGCATCTATATTAGCTTAAGCTAAGAAAATTAGCCATTAGGATGCCCACCAGGATGGTGTGACTGATCTGTTAGTTTGAGACCAACAGACGGTAACCAGTAAAACCAGTACAACTCACTGAACAGGTTAACTCAGCAGATAATCAGGGCTGTTACCGTGGTAACTACAGAGACTGCAGATAAGTGTTTTGACGTGCTCAGATGAATACCAGTGTAAATCACTGACTCCCTGCAGCGCCCCCTGCTGGTCCCAGCTTCATGGTTTAGAATATCTGGACTCTGTATTTAGTTCAGGCTGTTTCTGGGAAACTGCAGCAGAACAGTGAAGCTCAGGACCAGTTCCATGATCTGTAGAGTCACAGAGTTCATACGTGTTGGGAGCATCCTGTGTTCCTTCAGGCTCCATTAGCAGCAGCTCCTAGAATATTCAGAGTCCTTCCGTTGTGTGATTGAACCAAAACCTCTCAGAGTGTCTCAGATACAATATTGATGAAACGTCATCATCCCAGAATATCCCAGCACTCCCAGTCAACAACGCTCCAGTTCCTCCAGTTCATTCTGGAGGATTTAGAGCAGTGATTAAATATTCACACCTTTTATCAGGTGCAGTCTGAGTGCGTTGGATTTTCTAACCAGCAGCAGCTTTTAAAACACACTGAACACCTGAGTGATGATGTCAGAGAGTCGGCCAATCAGAGCCTCCGGTCCAGGTTTGGATGTGGTGACTTCAGCCTGGGTCAGGGTGGAGACGTTCTGACGGAGGCTTCGTCCATGTGTCCGTCCTCAGAGCATCCACCTGTCCTTCCTGAGGACGGTGCCTCCATACTCCCACCAGGCCCACGTCTGGTTCGACCTGATGAGGGAGTTCAGGTGGAACCACATCATCCTGATCGTCAGCGACGACCACGAAGGCCGAGCTGCTCAGAAGAGACTGGAGACGCTGCTGGAGGAGCGAGAAACCAAGGTCAGACCCCACACATGCTATATATATATATATATATATATATAATACACTGTACACAGCTTATACTGCATATATACACTGAATACACTGAAGTACACAAACCTGTACTACAGATACACCTGGACATAAGAAGTACTGGATCATCCAGTTCACTGTTTACTGTCCACAACCTGCATTATACTGAACACTGCACTCAGTCATGAACTGAAGGTTACATCCACTGTAAAGTCCATGTTTACCAGGACACGCTTGAGTCTCCAGTGACTCCGAGAACTCAGATTTTACTATGATGGAATCATTAAAACACACGAATCAGACTCAGACACTAAAGTCTGAGGAGCTCAGCAAAGACCTGAAGAAGCAAATCATGGACTAGAACCAGTCAGAAAGTCCCTTGGAGCCGTTTCAAAGCAGCTTCAGGTCCTAGAATCACCTGTTTGTAGTATAAAGTTCATGGTCCAGGTGTGTTGCTGCCACCATCAGGAAGGAAACACAAACTACCACCTGCTGCTGAGAGACACCTGGTCAGGATGGTCCAGAGTCCACCAGGAACCAGCAGGAAGCAGGTCTGGATGAACCAGAAGCTGCTGGAACACAGCTGTCAGTGTCCACAGGGTTGGACATCAACATGAGCTGAGAGGCTCCATGAAGAAGGAAGTTCTTCCTCTAGAAGCAGAACCTTAAAGCTCCACTGATCACATGGACAAAGAAAAGGCCTTCTGGAGGAAAGTTCTGAGGTCAGATGGAACAAAGACTGAGGAGAGAAGGTGAGGCCTTCAACCCCAACAACACCAGACCTACCATCAGCATGGAGGTGGCAGCATCATGCTCTGTGGAACTGGAGCTGAAGTCATTGGAATCTGAAGGCCGTCATTCTAGACGTGGTCTTCACAGGTGGATGTAGACTTCAGTTCACCACTTCTACCTGTAAATACACACTGGACTACACAACACTGATCACACACATTGTGAAAACACGTGTGCTGCAGGTTGTGTGTTTATGTAGGTGTGTGTGAGCCCTCCTTCATCCGTCCATCATCACACCTTCATCCCTCCATCATAACACCTTCATCACCACACCTTCATCCCTCCATCACCACACCTTCATCCCTCCATCACCACACCTTCATCCATCCATCACCACACCTTCATCCATCCATCACCACACCTTCATCCGTCCATCACCACACCTTCATCCGTCCATCACCACACCTTCATCCATCCATCACCACACCTTCATCCCTCCATCACCACACCTTCATCCGTCCATCACCACACCTTCATCCATCCATCACCACACCTTCATCCCTCCATCACCACACCTTCATCCGTCCATCACCACACCTTCATCCATCCATCATCACACCTTCATCCCTCCATCACCACACCTTCATCCGTCCATCACCACACCTTCATCCATCCATCACCACACCTTCATCCCTCCATCATCACACCTTCATCCGTCCATCACCGCACCTTCATCCATCCATCACCGCACCTTCATCCGTCCATCATCCCACCTTCATCCATCCATCATCCCACCTTCATCCATCCATCACCACACCTTCATCCCTCCATCATCACACCTTCATCCCTCCATCACCACACCTTCATCCATCCATCACCACACCTTCATCCATCCATCACCACACCTTCATCCGTCCATCATCCCACCTTCATCCCTCCATCATCACACCTTCATCCATCCATCATCCCACCTTCATCCATCCATCACCACACCTTCATCCCTCCATCATCACACCTTCATCCCTCCATCACCACACCTTCATCCGTCCATCACCACACCTTCATCCATCCATCATCCCACCTTCATCCATCCATCATCCCACCTTCATCCCTCCATCACCACACCTTCATCCGTCCATCACCACACCTTCATCCATCCATCACCACACCTTCATCCATCCATCACCACACCTTCATCCATCCATCATCCCACCTTCATCCATCCATCACCACACCTTCATCCATCCATCACCACACCTTCATCCCTCCATCATCACACCTTCATCCCTCCATCATCACACCTTCATCCGTCCATCACCACACCTTCATCCATCCATCATCACACCTTCATCCGTCCATCATCCCACCTTCATCCATCCATCACCACACCTTCATCCATCCATCACCACACCTTCATCCGTCCATCATCACACCTTCATCCATCCATCACCACACCTTCATCCATCCATCACCACACCTTCATCCATCCATCACCACACCTTCATCCGTCCATCACCACACCTTCATCCATCCATCATCACACCTTCATCCATCCATCACCACACCTTCATCCCTCCATCATCACACCTTCATCCGTCCATCATCACACCTTCATCACCACACCTTCATCCGTCCATCACCACACCTTCATCCCTCCATCATCACACCTTCATCCCTCCATCACCACACCTTCATCCCTCCATCACCACACCTTCATCCGTCCATCACCACACCTTCATCCCTCCATCATCACACCTTCATCCCTCCATCATCACACCTTCATCCCTCCATCACCACACCTTCATCCCTCCATCATCACACCTTCATCCATCCATCACCACACCTTCATCCCTCCATCACCACACCTTCATCCCTCCATCACCACACCTTCATCCCTCCATCACCACACCTTCATCCCTCCATCATCACACCTTCATCCATCCATCATCACACCTTCATCCGTCCATCATCACACCTTCATCACCACACCTTCGTCACCACACCTTCATCCCTCCATCATCACACCTTCATCCGTCCATCACCACACCTTCATCCGTCCATCACCGCACCTTCATCCGTCCATCATCCCACCTTCATCCGTCCATCATCACACCTTCATCCCTCCATCATCACACCTTCATCCGTCCATTTTCACACTTTCATCCATCCATCATCACACCTTCATCCATCCATCATCACACCTTCATCCCTCCATCATCACACCTTCATCCCTCCATCATCACACCTTCATCCCTCCATCACCACACCTTCATCCCTCCATCACCACACCTTCATCCGTCCATCATCACACCTTCATCCCTCCATCATCACACCTTCATCCCTCCATCACCACACCTTCATCCATCCATCACCACACCTTCATCCATCCATCACCACACCTTCATCCGTCCATCATCACACCTTCATCCCTCCATCATCACACCTTCATCCCTCCATCACCACACCTTCATCCCTCCATCACCACACCTTCATCCGTCCATCATCACACCTTCATCCGTCCATCACCACACCTTCATCACCACACCTTCGTCACCACACCTTCATCCCTCCATCACCACACCTTCATCCATCCATCATCACACCTTCATCCGTCCATCACCACACCTTCATCCCTCCATCACCACACCTTCATCCCTCCATCACCACACCTTCATCCGTCCATCACCACACCTTCATCCATCCATCACCACACCTTCATCCCTCCATCACCACACCTTCATCCATCCATCACCACACCTTCATCCGTCCATCACCACACCTTCATCCCTCCATCATCACACCTTCATCCCTCCATCACCACACCTTCATCCCTCCATCATCACACCTTCATCCCTCCATCACCACACCTTCATCCATCCATCACCACACCTTCATCCCTCCATCACCACACCTTCATCCGTCCATCACCACACCTTCATCCGTCCATCATCCCACCTTCATCCGTCCATCATCCCACCTTCATCCATCCATCACCACACCTTCATCCATCCATCACCACACCTTCATCCCTCCATCACCACACCTTCATCCATCCATCACCACACCTTCATCCATCCATCACCACACCTTCATCCCTCCATCATCACACCTTCATCCATCCATCACCACACCTTCATCCATCCATCACCACACCTTCATCCCTCCATCATCACACCTTCATCCCTCCATCACCACACCTTCATCCATCCATCACCACACCTTCATCCGTCCATCATCCCACCTTCATCCATCCATCATCACACCTTCATCCCTCCATCACCACACCTTCATCCATCCATCACCACACCTTCATCCGTCCATCACCACACCTTCATCCGTCCATCATCCCACCTTCATCCGTCCATCATCCCACCTTCATCCGTCCATCATCCTTCATCCGTCCATCATCCCACCTTCATCCGTCCATCATCCCACCTTCATCCGTCCATCATCCCACCTTCATCCATCCATCACCACACCTTCATCCGTCCATCACCACACCTTCATCCGTCCATCATCCCACCTTCATCCGTCCATCATCCCACCTTCATCCGTCCATCACCACACCTTCATCCCTCCATCACCACACCTTCATCCCTCCATCACCACACCTTCATCCCTCCATCACCACACCTTCATCCCTCCATCATCACACCTTCATCCATCCATCATCACACCTTCATCCGTCCATCATCACACCTTCATCACCACACCTTCGTCACCACACCTTCATCCCTCCATCATCACACCTTCATCCGTCCATCACCACACCTTCATCCGTCCATCACCGCACCTTCATCCGTCCATCATCCCACCTTCATCCGTCCATCATCACACCTTCATCCCTCCATCATCACACCTTCATCCGTCCATTTTCACACTTTCATCCATCCATCATCACACCTTCATCCATCCATCATCACACCTTCATCCCTCCATCATCACACCTTCATCCCTCCATCATCACACCTTCATCCCTCCATCACCACACCTTCATCCCTCCATCACCACACCTTCATCCGTCCATCATCACACCTTCATCCCTCCATCATCACACCTTCATCCCTCCATCACCACACCTTCATCCATCCATCACCACACCTTCATCCATCCATCACCACACCTTCATCCGTCCATCATCACACCTTCATCCCTCCATCATCACACCTTCATCCCTCCATCACCACACCTTCATCCCTCCATCACCACACCTTCATCCGTCCATCATCACACCTTCATCCGTCCATCACCACACCTTCATCACCACACCTTCGTCACCACACCTTCATCCCTCCATCACCACACCTTCATCCATCCATCATCACACCTTCATCCGTCCATCACCACACCTTCATCCCTCCATCACCACACCTTCATCCCTCCATCACCACACCTTCATCCGTCCATCACCACACCTTCATCCATCCATCACCACACCTTCATCCCTCCATCACCACACCTTCATCCATCCATCACCACACCTTCATCCGTCCATCACCACACCTTCATCCCTCCATCATCACACCTTCATCCCTCCATCACCACACCTTCATCCGTCCATCATCCCACCTTCATCCATCCATCACCACACCTTCATCCATCCATCACCACACCTTCATCCGTCCATCATCCCACCTTCATCCATCCATCACCACACCTTCATCCCTCCATCATCACACCTTCATCCGTCCATCACCACACCTTCATCCGTCCATCATCCCACCTTCATCCATCCATCACCACACCTTCATCCATCCATCACCACACCTTCATCCATCCATCATCCCACCTTCATCCATCCATCACCCCACATTCATCCCTCCATCATCACACCTTCATCCCTCCATCACCACACCTTCATCCATCCATCACCACACCTTCATCCATCCATCACCACACCTTCATCCATCCATCATCCCACCTTCATCCATCCATCACCACACCTTCATCCATCCATCACCACACCTTCATCCCTCCATCATCACACCTTCATCCCTCCATCACCACACCTTCATCCATCCATCACCACACCTTCATCCGTCCATCATCCCACCTTCATCCATCCATCACCACACCTTCATCCGTCCATCATCCCACCTTCATCCATCCATCACCACACCTTCATCCGTCCATCATCCCACCTTCATCCGTCCATCATCACACCTTCATCCGTCCATCTTCCAGGCTGTAATCTTTCTTTCAGCAGCAGCTTCTCTTTCATCACTTCTTTTCTTTCTTTGCTCTTGGTTCTGTTTCAGTTTGTCTCCACCAAGAAGGTTTAGTTGGAGTTTGTTTCCATCGATCATCTGGATCCTGCATTAATCCACAGAGAGGGAACACGTTCTAGCAGGTTCTAGCAGGTTCTAGCAGGTTTCTAGCAGGTTCTAGCAGGTTCTAGCAGGTTCTAACAGGTTCTAACAGGTTCTAGCAGGTTTCTAGCAGGTTCTAGCAGGTTCTAACAGGTATTAGCAGGTTTTAACAGGTTCTAACAGGTTCTAGCAGGTTCTAACAGGTTCTAACAGGTTCTAACAGGTATTAGCAGGTTCTAGCAGGTTCTAACAGGTTCTAGCAGGTTCTAACAGGTATTAGCAGATTCTAACAGGTTCTAACAGGTTCTAGCAGGTTCTAGCAGGTTCTAGCAGGTTCTAACAGGTTCTAGCAGGTTCTAGCAGGTTCTAACAGGTTCTAGCAGGTTCTAGCAGGTTCTAGCAGGTTCTAACAGGTTCTAGCAGGTTCTAGCAGGTTGTAGCAGGTTCTAACAGTCACATGACTTGGACTGGAGTCATGGGTCCATTTTCTTTAGTCCCGATATGATAAAATCAGGAAGTGAGAAACAGCAGCCAATCACAGTGCAGATCTAGGATGACATCATCACCTTCACACACATTTATTGGACTCATCTCATGACTTTCACTGAAATGTGAAGACAATCAGATTCAGTAAAGGGTTCAGGACTAAATCCAGGTTTCTAAAACGTCACCTTGACCTCCAGAAGAACATCACCTGGTCATTTCTCTGATTCTTAAAAACATTAAATACAGGTTCTAAGAAGCAGTAATTATTTCTGAACTCAAATAAATTACTCGGTCTGTCCCTTTAAGAGCGAAAAAGTCTGAGTGGCAAAGACGGCTGCTCCCAGCTCAAAACAAAAAGTGCGTCTGGACCTGTTGGTGTTGACTCTGGACTTGATGGTGTTGACTCTGGACCTCCTGTTGTTGACTCTGGACCTCCTGTTGTTGACTCTGAACCTGTTGGTGTTGACTCTGGACTTGATGGTGTTGACTCTGGACCTCCTGTTGTTGACTCTGGACCTCCTGTTGTTGACTCTGAACCTGTTGGTGTTGACTCTGGACCTGTTAGTGTTGACTCTGGACCTCCTGTTGTTGACTCTGGACCTGTTTGTGTTGACTCTGGTCTTGTTGGTGTTGACTCTGGACCTGTTGGTGTTGACTCTGGTCTTGTTGGTGTTGACTCTGGACCTGTTGGTGTTGACTCTGTTCTTGTTTGTGTTGACTCTGGACCTGTTGGTGTTGACTCTGGACCTCCTAGTGTTGACTCTGGACTTGATGGTGTTGACTCTGGACCTGTTGGTGTTGACTCTGGTCTTGTTGGTGTTGACTCTGGACCTGTTGGTGTTGACTCTGTTCTTGTTTGTGTTGACTCTGGACCTGTTGGTGTTGACTCTGGACCTCCTAGTGTTGACTCTGGACTTGATGGTGTTGACTCTGGTCTTGTTGGTGTTGACTCTGGACTTCCTGGTGTTGAATCTGGACTTGATGGTGTTGACTCTGGACTTGATGGTGTTGACTCTGGACTTGATGGTGTTGACTCTGGACCTGTTGGTGTTGACTCTGGACCTCCTAGTGTTGACTCTGGTCTTGTTGGTGTTGACTCTGGACTTCCTGGTGTTGACTCTGGACTTCCTGTTGTTGACTCTGGACTTCCTAGTGTTGACTCTGGTCTTGTTGGTGTTGACTCTGGACTTGATGGTGTTGACTCTGGACTTCCTGTGTTGACTCTGGACTTGATGGTGTTGACTCTGGACTTGATGGTGTTGACTTCTGGTGTTGACTCTGGACTTGATGGTGTTGACTCTGGACTTGATGGTGTTGACTCTGGACTTGTTGGTGTTGACTCTGGTCTTGTTGGTGTTGACTCTGGACTTCCTGGTGTTGACTCTGGACTTGATGGTGTTGACTCTGGTCTTGTTGGTGTTGACTCTGGTCTTGTTGGTGTTGACTCTGGACTTCCTGGTGTTGACTCTGGACTTGTTGGTGTTGACTCTGGACCTGTTGGTGTTGACTCTGGACCTCCTAGTGTTGACTCTGGACTTCCTGGTGTTGACTCTGGACTTGTTGGTGTTGACTCTGGACCTGTTGGTGTTGACTCTGGACTTCCTGGTGTTGACTCTGGACTTGTTGGTGTTGACTCTGGACCTGTTGGTGTTGACTCTGGACTTCCTGTTGTTGACTCTGGACTTCCTGGTGTTGACTCTGGACTTGATGGTGTTGACTCTGGTCTTGTTGGTGTTGACTCTGGACTTGATGGTGTTGACTCTGGACTTGTTGGTGTTGACTCTGGTCTTGTTGGTGTTGACTCTGGACTTCCTGGTGTTGACTCTGGACTTGATGGTGTTGACTCTGGTCTTGTTGGTGTTGACTCTGGTCTTGTTGGTGTTGACTCTGGACTTCCTGGTGTTGACTCTGGACTTGATGGTGTTGACTCTGGACCTCCTAGTGTTGACTCTGGTCTTGTTGGTGTTGACTCTGGACTTCCTGGTGTTGACTCTGGACTTCCTGTTGTTGACTCTGGACTTGATGGTGTTGACTCTGGACTTGTTGGTGTTGACTCTGGACTTCCTGGTGTTGACTCTGGACTTGATGGTGTTGACTCTGGACCTCCAAGTGTTGACTCTGGACCTGTTGGTGTTGACTCTGGACCTCCTAGTGTTGACTCTGGTCTTGTTGGTGTTGACTCTGGACTTCCTGGTGTTGACTCTGGACTTCCTGTTGTTGACTCTGGACTTCCTGGTGTTGACTCTGGACTTGATGGTGTTGACTCTGGACCTCCTAGTGTTGACTCTGGTCTTGTTGGTGTTGACTCTGGACTTCCTGGTGTTGACTCTGGACTTCCTGTTGTTGACTCTGGACTTCCTGGTGTTGACTCTGGACTTGATGGTGTTGACTCTGGACTTGTTGGTGTTGACTCTGGACTTGATGGTGTTGGCTCTGGACTTGATGGTGTTGACTGTGGACTTCCTGGTGTTGTCTCTGGTCTTGTTGGTGTTGACTCTGGACTTCCTGGTGTTGACTCTGGACTTGATGGTGTTGACTCTGGACTTGATGGTGTTGACTATGGACTTGATGGTGTTGACTCTGGTCTTGTTGGTGTTGGCTCTGGACTTGATGGTGTTGACTGTGGACTTCCTGGTGTTGTCTCTGGTCTTGTTGGTGTTGACTCTGGACTTCCTGGTGTTGACTCTGGACTTCCTGTTGTTGACTCTGGACTTGATGGTGTTGACTCTGGACTTGTTGGTGTTGACTCTGGACTTCCTGGTGTTGACTCTGGACTTGATGGTGTTGACTCTGGACCTCCAAGTGTTGACTCTGGACCTGTTGGTGTTGACTCTGGACCTCCTAGTGTTGACTCTGGTCTTGTTGGTGTTGACTCTGGACTTCCTGGTGTTGACTCTGGACTTCCTGTTGTTGACTCTGGACTTCCTGGTGTTGACTCTGGACTTGATGGTGTTGACTCTGGACCTCCTAGTGTTGACTCTGGTCTTGTTGGTGTTGACTCTGGACTTCCTGGTGTTGACTCTGGACTTCCTGTTGTTGACTCTGGACTTCCTGGTGTTGACTCTGGACTTGATGGTGTTGACTCTGGACTTGTTGGTGTTGACTCTGGACTTGATGGTGTTGGCTCTGGACTTGATGGTGTTGACTGTGGACTTCCTGGTGTTGTCTCTGGTCTTGTTGGTGTTGACTCTGGACTTCCTGGTGTTGACTCTGGACTTGATGGTGTTGACTCTGGACTTGATGGTGTTGACTCTGGACTTGATGGTGTTGACTCTGGTCTTGTTGGTGTTGACTCTGGACTTGATGGTGTTGTCTCTGGTCTTGTTGGTGTTGACTCTGGACTTGATGGTGTTGACTGTGGACTTCCTGGTGTTGTCTCTGGTCTTGTTGGTGTTGACTCTCGACTTGTTGGTGTTGACTCTGGTCTTATTTGTGTTGACTCTAGACTTCCTGACTCTGGACCTGTTGGTGTTGACTCTGGTCTTGTTGGTGTTGACTCTGGACTTGATGGTGTTGACTCTGGACCTGTTGGTGTTGACTCTGGACTTGATGGTGTTGACTCTGGACATGTTGATGTTGACTCTGGTCTTGTTGGTGTTGACTCTGGACTTGATGGTGGTGACTCTGGACTTGATGGTGTTGACTCTTGTCTTGTTGTTGTTGACTCTGGACCTGTTCGTTCTGATTCTGGTCCTGCTGGTCTTGAGTCTTGACCCTGATAACCTGAATGTCTCCTGGTTTTCCGTCACCATGTAGCTGAGAAGATAAATGTTCTGTTGAAGTCTGGTCTTGGTGGAGGTCTGACTCCTTTTTCTTCTCCTCCTCTTTACATTTACTTTGGTCTTCAGTTCTTCCTCTTTGAGTTCAGAACCAGTTCTTCTCCTCCTGTCGCTCTCTTCCGTCTGTCCGTCCATGTCATCCTTTCAGTTCCTCACTTCTGTCTCTTGTCTGGTTTCTCATCGACTCTGATGGAGATCGGAGTCGTGCAAACACATCTCAGCTGCTTCTGTCGACCTGCGTCTCCGTTAGACCGACTGTCTGTCCGTCACACCTGGTTCTGGTCCTGAGACCTGCAGAGAGTCCAGACAGAGATGAGCTGTTTCCTCCTCATCCTCAGTAGCTCCTCATGGAAACATCACATGAAACAGAAACTCAGCCACCGTCTGTAGAACAGCTGAGAAGCTGCATTGGTAGTTTGTGTTCATGAGACGTTAGTTTACATGGAACAGACTGTAGATGCAGACGTCCTGCTGAGAGGAGGAGGTTCTCCAGAGCTGCTGGTGATCATGAAGGTCAGTCAGTCTGAGTGGATGTAGAACAGGAGGTACAGTCAAACCAGCTGCTTCAGTGTCGGAGGATTCTGACCTGTAATCAGATTACTACCACTTTAGATTACTTTAATACAACCCAGACCCTCAGCATGGAGGACAGCAGAGTCCACTAGTGTCTGTCCTCATGCAGCTCCTCGTCGTCTCCCTCCACCTCAGGACTATGATCCACTGTGGTGGTCCTGGTCAGGTTTAAACAAGCTGGACTCCATCTGAGCCCAACTCATTGATCTTCATGTGACCAAACAATGTTCTCCAGCATCCATCAGGCTTCTCTTCATCTTCTTTAGCTCCACCTGGAAGTTTAGTTGTGAGCAGCAGCCAGGTTTAGTTGTGGTCCTCTGTCCATAGAGGTCCAGTACTGGAGGGGTCCCAGTACTTTGACAGTAGAGTGTAGATAGACCCAGTCCACAGGTCCAGAACTGAGAAGGTTCTGCTCACAGCTCCTTTTAGAACCATGTACATCCATCAGAATAACAGCTGGACTCAGTCTGGTTCTACTTTGTCCATCAGAGCAGCTGTTCTGTTGTTACTGATGGAATCATTTGACATGTCAGTGATGAACCTTCTCTGCTTCTGTAACCTGTAGGTTTGGTTTTAACTTCAGGCCTCGGAACGTTTAAAACTGACCCAGAGCTCCGTCCAACAGAGTGAAGAGATTAAAACCACAAATGTACCTGAAGCTCTGCAGCGATGGAGAGAAACCCAGTGTCTCCATGGAAACCAGCAGTTCAGACCAAACTCAGTGACGGAGGACAGGAAGTCCTCAGAGTCCAGACCCGACTCTGGAAAAGTTTGACTTTGTGTCTCACAGTTTGAGTCAAAGACCTTCATGAATATTCGAGCGGAGACGTTTTAAAGTGGGAGACGCATGAATATTACAGCGCATTAGTTAAAGTAGGTGAACAGGACTGCAGCCGGCTGTTGTTCCTGCTCTAAACATCCGACGCTGTTCTTCACGTAGCGATCATAAATACAGGGACTGGAGCCGAGAGGAGATCCAGCCTCATCCCTCATGTTAAATTCACACTGGCTGGTTCTAAAGCTGCAGCAGATTCACAGGAGGCTGTTGTTCAGGGACTCTGTGTCCAATGGAAGTTTAATGAGGTTAACATTTGGAGCGGATTGAGTCGAGGACTAATGGGACGCTCCGCCGCCACGCCGGATTAGCATCACGGCTCGGTTGAGCCTCAGTAAAATCAGAGTTTAGTGAAACCAAGTCTGGTTTGTGCTGCGGCCTCATTCCTACCAGCTGAAACCACAGAGCCTGGTTCTCTGCTGACCCCAGACCAGCTCAGAGGACTCGCTTCAACAGGACCAGACAGACCAAAGGGCTGACGGCAGAGAACAGGATGAACCCCGGTCACATCTGGATTTAAAGATCAATATAAGATAGTAAAAACAAGACAGAGCAGACTGAAACAGCAGCAGCAGTGACAGCGTTCTGCAGTAGAACTGTTGATGCATTCGTTTTACTGCTGCACTTTGAGCCCGTTGTTAGCCGTCCTCAGTGGAGCTAATGCTAAATTTAGTTACTTCACCTTCTAAAAGACACAAGAACACAAGAATCCAACAAATGAAAAGAAATGAAGAACAGATTCCACAATAAAACTGAATTACAATTAAAAGCAGCTCGGCTATCGGCTCCCTCTGACAGCAGTGTTTGTGCTAAGCTAAGCTAACGGTTTCCTCTGATAACAGTGTTTGTGCTAAGCTAGGCTAACAGTTCCCCATAATAACATTGTTTGTGCTAAGCTAGGCTAACGGTTCCCCCTGATAGCAGTGTCTGTGCTAAGCTAGGATAATAGTTCCCTCTGACAGCAGTGTTTGTGCTAAGCTAGGCTAACAGTTCTCCCCTGATAACAGTGTTTGTGCTAAGCTAGGCTAACGGTTCCCCCTGATAGCAGTGTCTGTGCTAAGCTAGGATAACAGTTCCCTCTGATAACAGTGTTTGTGGTAAGCTAGGCTAACGGTTCCCTCTGATAACAGTGTGCTAAACTAGGCTAACGGTTCCCCCTGATAGCAGTGTCTGTGCTAAGCTAGGCTAACAGTTCCCCCTGATAACAGTGTCTGTGCTAAGCTAGGCTAACAGTTCCCCCTGATAGCAGTGTCTGTGCTAAGCTAGGCTAACAGTTCCCCCTGATAGCAGTGTTTGTGCTAAGCTAGGCTAACGGTTCCCCCTGATAGCAGTGTCTGTGCTAAGCTAGGCTAACACAGGGTGGATGAACCAGTCGACTGGAGGGTTTTGGGCTCTTTGATCCTGCAGCTTCGTATTAATTCAGTTTGGAGCTGAAATAAATTCAGTTTTTTCTCTGCTGTCTGATGATTCTTCAGAGCTGCTGCCGTTTGACAGTTTCTGATTTTAACCATCAAAGCTCTTCTTTGTTCTGCTCTAAAAATACAGCAGCCGGCAGGTTCAGGTGTATTTTTACACCTGGAACTAAATTTACCTGCAGGAGGTCGCTGAGGCCGATCAGACGGCTCTGATCAGCCTGAAGACGCCTCCAGCTGCTCTCATCCCATCGGTTCGTCCTCACTGACACCAGCGATGGATGAACGCTGAGCTGAGACGATCTTCATTGATCAGTCTGTCATGATGTTCTGATCGATCAGCTGTTGAAATGTGGATCAGAGTTCCTCCAGTGTTGGTTCAGTCCGACCATCTTAGTTCACCACCACAGAGGAAGTAAACCAGCAACATTCAGTCTGGAGAATCTGATCCACTGAGGATCAGAGCTGACAGGTGTTTCCTCCTCAGCAGGTGTCTTCTCACATTCAATCTGTCTGATCAACAGAACCTGAGGAGCTGCTAAGATCAGATCATCCCTCAGACAGTAGATCAATAATCTGATCATGGCTGTGTGTAAAACAGACGTATGTAAAGCTCCATGTGTGAGCTCATTAAACCAACTACTGATGACCAGTGAACCACTAGCAGGTCACAGCGACTCACAACTAACCAGGCAGAACACTTAATATGAGGGTCAACGATAACACCTGAGCAGGTAGGACACGGTACCACAACACTACTAGAGAACTACTAGAGAACTAATAGAAAACCACTAGTGAGCTACTAGTGAGCTACTAGTGAGCTACTAGAGAGCTACTAGAGAGCTACTAGTGAACTACTAGTGAGCTACTAGTGAACTACTAGAGAACTAATAGAGAACTAATAGAGAACCACTAGTGAGCTACTAGTGAGCTACTAGTGAACTACTAGAGAACAACTAGTGAGCTACTAGTGAACTACTAGTGAACTACTAGAGAGCTACTAGAGAGCTACTAGTGAACTACTAGTGAACTACTAGTGAGCTACTAGAGAACTACTAGAGAGTTACTAGAGAGCTACTAGTGAACTACTAGAGAACAACTAGTGAGCTACTAGAGAGCTACTAGAGAACTACTAGAGAACAACTAGTGAGCTACTAGTGAGGTACTAGGGAGCTACTAGTGAAGTACTAGGGAGCTACTATTGAGCCACTAGTGAAGTACTAGGGAGCTACTAGTGAAGTACTAGGGAGCTACTAGTGAACTACTAGTGAAGTACTAGGGAGCTACTAGTGAAGTACTAGGGAGCTACTAGTGAACTACTAGAAAGCTACTAGATAACTACTAGTAAACTACTAGTGAACTACTAGAGAGCTACTAGTGAACTACTAGAGAAGTACTAGAGAACTACTAGTGAGCTACTAGAGAACTACTAGAAAACTACTAGAGAGCTACTAGTGAACTACTAGAGAACTACTAGTGAGTTACTATTAAACTACCAGTGAACTACTAGAGAGCTACTAGTGAACTACTAGAGAACTACTAGAGAGCTACTAGTGAACTACTAGAGAACTACTAGAGAGCTACTAGTGAACTACTAGAGAGCTACTAGTGAACTACTAGTGAACTACTAGAGAGCTACTAGTGAACTACTACAGAGCTACTAGTGAACTACTAGTGAGCTACTAGAGAGCTACTAGAGAGCTACTAGTGAACTACTAGAGAACAACTAGTGAGCTACTAGTGAACTACTAGAAAACTACTAGAGAGCTACTAGAGAGCTACTAGTGAACTACTAGTGAACTACTAGAGAACTACTAGTGAGCTACTAGAGAGCTACTAGTGAACTACTAGTGAACTACTAGTGAGCTACTAGAGAACTACTAGAGAGCTACTAGAGAGCTACTAGTGAACTACTAGAGAACAACTAGTGAGCTACTAGAGAGTTACTAGTGAACTACTAGTGAACTACTAGTGAGCTACTAGAGAGCTACTAGAGAACAACTAGTGAAGTACTAGTGAACTACTAGAAAACTACTAGTGAGCTACTAGAGAACAACTAGTGAACTAATAGAGAACTACTAGTGAACTACTAGTGAGGTACTATTGAACCACTAGTGAACTACTAGTGAACTACTAGTGAGCTACTACAGAACTACTAGAGAGCTACTAGAGAGCTACTAGTGAACTACTAGAGAACAACTAGTGAGCTACTAGAGAGCTACTAGAGAGCTACTAGTGAACTACTAGTGAGCTACTAGTGAGCTACTAGAGAGCTACTAGAGAACAACTAGTGAAGTACTAGTGAACTACTAGAAAACTACTAGTGAGCTACTAGAGAACAGCTAGTGAACTAATAGAGAACTACTAGTGAACTACTAGTGAGGTACTATTGAGCCACTAGTGAAATACTAGGAAGCTACTAGTGAACTACTACAGAGCTACTAGAGAGCTACTAGTGAACTACTAGAGACAGGTGGATGGAGAGACATACATGTGGTCAGACAGACAGGTGGATGGACAGGTGTGCAGACAGACAGACAGGTGGTCAGACAGACAGGTTTACAGGTGGTCAGACAGACAGGTGGTCAGACAGACAGGTGGATGGACAGACAGACAGGTGTGCAGACAGACAGACAGGTGTGATGTGTTTGTGAGCGACTCCTGGCTGCAGCAGGACCTCGGGTCACCTGTTGGATTGTTCTGACTGTCTATAATCTTCTGTGTCTGCATATTTTCTCTGTGCACATCATTCATCAGACTAAAAACAGGAACTATGAAAACCTCGACCAACAGAACTTTGACTTCAGGAGAACACCCAAGGTATAAACTTTGCATGGTCAAATGATGCACGCCGCCCAACCAATCTCTGAGCTCGCCCAGTAGTAGCCAAGCACCAGTTAGCCCCGCCCACCCGCCCGCCCAGAATCCAACCCGGCTCCAGAGATAGACTCTTATCCTGGCGGCTCGTCTTTTCTCCACCATCTCTTTTCTTTCCTTTGATTTTTCATGACTCCTGCACACCTGTATGGGTTCACGCTGGCAGGAGAGAAGCCTTCCTCCTCCTCCTCCTCCTCCTCCTCCCCCCTCCTCCTCCTCAGTTTTCCATGTGAGCGTTGCATGCAGCCGAGCCGAGGCTTGGTTCTGTCTGCAGACACCTGAGGAGCTCCGCCCACCAGGATCCTCTCATTCTTCTGCAACATCACTTTTCTTTTTGAAATGAACCACTTCCTCCCCCCGCCTCCCTCCTGCTCCTCCCCCATCCTCTCGAGTCTTTTTTTGATTTGCGGTTGCATCAGCGCTCTCTAACATGCACGTCCCTGATTGGTTGGTTGGTTGGAGTCTTGAAAGCGCCTCAGTTTGCATGTGCCACCACACCACGCACAACGTCCAGCCCCTCCTTTGTATCCAAGCTTCAGTTTTCTTTCAGTTCAGCAGATCTTGAACACCTTTTACCTCCATGTTTCTGGCCCCGCCCCTTCCTCTCGTGGTAGCGTGGGGGAGAGGGAGCATGGTCGAGGTCTGGGGGGTCGGGGAGGTCGAGGGAGGGGGATCCTGGCGGTTCGGAGCTAATGGTGCCTGTCCTATGATGTGTTCTGTGGTGTTTCGTTCTGCCGTGTTTCTGAATGTCCTGCGGTGGAACCCGTCCGTCGGCCCCGTGCTCCTCCAGGCCGAGAAGGTTCTGCTGTTCAGCCAGGACACCAACCTGACGGCGCTGCTGCTGGAGGCCAAAGACCTGGAGGCCCGAGTCATCATCCTCTCTGCCAGGTTTGTACATGAAACCAAAACCCCAAACCAAGTCTGAAGTCAAGTCCACAATAAGTCTGAAACCAGTCTGAAACCAGTCTAAAACCAGTCTGAAACCAAGGCCCAAGACAGTCTTAAACCAGTCTGAAACCAAGACCCAAGACAGCCTTAAACCAGTCTAAAACCAAGACCCAAGACAGTCTTAAACCAGTCTAAAACCAAGACCCAAGACAGTCTGAAATCAGTCTGAAACCAAGGCCCAAGACAGTCTTAAACCAGTCTAAAACCAAGACCCAAGACAGTCTAAAACCAGTCTGAAACCAAGACCCAAGACAGTCTTAAACCAGTCTAAAACCAAGACCCAAGGCAGTCTTAAACCAGTCTGACACCAAGACCCAAGAGAGTCTTAAACCAGTCTGAAACCAAGACCCAAGACAGTCTTAAACCAGTCTGAAACCAAGACCCAAGACAGTCTAAAACCAGTCTAAAACCAAGACCCAAGACAGTCTAAAACTAGTCTAAAACCAAGACCCAAGAGAGTCTTAAACCAGTCTGAAACCAAGACCCAAGAGAGTCTTAAACCAGTCTGAAACCAAGACCCAAGACAGTCTTAAACCAGTCTAAAACCAAGACCCAAGGCAGTCTTAAACCAGTCTGACACCAAGACCCAAGAGAGTCTTAAACCAGTCTGAAACCAAGACCCAAGGCAGTCTTAAACCAGTCTGAAACCAAGACCCAAGAGAGTCTTAAACCAGTCTGAAACCAAGACCCAAGACAGTCTAAAACCAGTCTGAAACCAAGACCCAAGACAGTCTTAAACCAGTCTGAAACCAAGACCCAAGACAGTCTTAAACCAGTCTGACACCAAGACCCAAGACAGTCTTAAACCAGTCTAAAACCAAGACCCAAGACAGTCTTAAACCAGTCTAAAACCAAGACCCAAGACAGTCTAAAACTAGTCTAAAACCAAGACCCAAGACAGTCTAAAACTAGTCTAAAACCAGTTTAAAACCAAGACCCGAGAGAGTCTTAAACCAGTCTGAAACCAAGACCCAAGACAGTCTAAAACCAAGACCCAAGACAGTCTAAAACCAGTCTAAAACCAAGACCCAAGACTGTCTGAAAACGGTCTAAAAACAAGACCCAAGACAGTCTTAAACCAGTCTGACACCAAGACCCAAGACAGTCTTAAACCAGTCTGACACCAAGACCCAAGACAGTCTTAAACCAGTCTGAAACCAAGACCCAAGACAGTCTTAAACCAGTCTAAAACCAAGACCCAAGACAGTCTAAAACCAGTCTGAAACCAAGACCCAAGACAGTCTAAAACTAGTCTAAAACCAAGACCCAAGACAGTCTAAAACTAGTCTAAAACCAAGACCCAAGACAGTCTAAAACCAGTCTGAAACCAAGACCCAAGACAGTCTTAAACCAGTCTGACACCAAGACCCAAGAGAGTCTTAAACCAGTCTAAAACCAAGACCCAAGACAGTCTAAAACTAGTCTAAAACCAAGACCCAAGACAGTCTAAAACTAGTCTAAAACCAGTTTAAAACCAAGACCCGAGAGAGTCTTAAACCAGTCTGAAACCAAGACCCAAGACAGTCTAAAACCAAGACCCAAGACAGTCTAAAACCAGTCTAAAACCAAGACCCAAGACTGTCTGAAAACGGTCTAAAAACAAGACCCAAGACAGTCTAAAACCAGTCTAAAACCAGTACCCAATACCAGCCCACCAGGTCCACCTGTCCTTATTTCTGCAGCGCTTGAATCCTTAATTCAGTTTAGACAGTTTTATGAATTAAACAGAAAGATCAGCTGCAGAAACCAGAACTGGTTCAGTATCCAAAGAGTCTAACATGGAGCTTTGTGTGTGTCTCTGTGTGTGTGTGTGTGTGTATGTGTGTGTATGTGTGTGTATGTGTGTGTGTGTGTGTGTGTGTGTGTGTGTATGTGTGTGTGTGTGTGTGTGTGTGTCTCTGCAGTGAGGATGAGGCTGCTGCAGTGTACAAAGCTGCCCGGCAGCTCAACATGACCGGTTCTGGTTACGTCTGGCTGGTTGGAGAACGAGAGATGACGGGCAAAGCTCTGAGTGAAGCTCCAGACGGTACGACCTCCTCTACTTCCTGTTCTCCTTCCTCTACTTCCTGTTCTCCTTCCTCTACTTCCTGTTCTTCTTACTCTACTTCCTGTTATCCTTCCTCTACTTCCTGTTCTCCTTCCTCTACTTCCTGTTCTTCTTCCTTTACTTCCTGTTCTCCTTCCTCTACTTCCTGTTCTTCTTCCTCTACTTCCTGTTCTTCTTCCTCTACTTCCTGTTCTTCTTCCTCTACTTCCTGTTCTTCCTCTACTTCCTGTTCTTCTTCCTCTACTTCCTGTTCTCCTTCCTCTACTTCCTGTTCTCCTTCCTGTTCTTCTTCCTCTACTTCCTGTTCTTCCTCTACTTCCTGTTCTCCTTCCTCTACTTCCTGTTCTCCTTCCTGTTCTTCTTCCTCTACTTCCTGTTCTTCCTCTACTTCCTGTTCTTCTTCCTCTACTTCCTGTTCTCCTTCCTCTTCTTCTGTCTGTCTGCGGCTCTGCTTCCATCCACGGTCACTGTGAGAATCACCCCTGTAGAGAAGCAGATCAAGCTGCTGCCGACTCTTTGCTTCTATATTTAAATCGACTCGTTTATTTTGAGGACGGTAAAAATACGTTTTGCTGTCAACTGAAGAAAAAACGCTGCAGTTTAACATGAGTGGAATCACAGGAAACGTCTGTTCTTCACGTGTTTGTTTTTGGGTCAAAGATTAATATTAAAGCTTAGTAGTCAGAAAAAAGCAGCTTCAATCACTAAAATACCGACAGTAAACCAGATCTAAGTAGAGAAACGATGAGTAGCACTGAGACTAATCCACTGGTACTAAACCTCAGTGTATTCTACTGACTTATCTCTGAAGTACCATGTTTATAAAATACCAGCGTCCTAGTGTTGTGGTGGAGTACGGCGCTGGACCAACACCCTTCATGACCCTCTACTTTGACTATCGCTGGCCTGAAGCTGATGAAGCTGCTTAACCCTCCAGACGTCCACTCAGAGACCAGAACCTCAGTCCCATAGAGACCCTATAGAGAATCTGTGTGTTTAGCTTCCTTCGGTGAGCATCAGGTTCTGCTGATCTAAAGACCCGGTTCTGCTGCAGGTGTTTGGACTCGAGGCGATCGGAGAGTTTGTGGTTCTGTTGGACCTCCAGGGTGATCATAGACACGTGGATGGAACCACAGCTGCTCTCTCTGGGAGTGCTGTAGGCCTCGGATGAAGGAAGCTAACCCGGGTCAGTCCGTTAGCTTCCCGGTGTGTTCCTCTCTGGGTTCTTCTGGAGCCGGTTGAACGTTTAAACACCGGGGGGCGTGTTTAAAGGTTCCTAACCGCCGTTTCTCTCTGCCTCGTTGTAACTGTGGCTTTAAATGTGTCTAACATCTTTTTGTTTGTTTCATTCTATAGTGTGTGTCTCCGCCCGCCGCCCGTCTGCCCGTTAACAGTTCAGCCAATAACGTGCTGCTATGTGTGTTATCAGGGGGGAGGGGAGGGTGGGGGAGGGGGTAGCGTGTTGCTGCGGTAACCGTCACGTGTGTCCAATCAAACACTGGTAAGATGCCGCCACTGCTCTCTGTTACCTGCTTGATGCTTTGTCCTTTGCCATTGGTCAATAGAGGCCCCGCCCCCTGCAACACGCAGCCAGGGGGCGGGGCTTATTGAGTCAGCTGATTACTCAGACAGTCAGACGGTTCCTGCTCAGAGACGAGAACCAAGAAAATATGGATCCTGTAGTTCATAACCCTCTGAACTTCGTGTTTTTACCCACTGTTAGCTCATTTTTACCCACATGGGTTCATTTTTACTCACTGTTAGCTAATCTTTAATCACTATAGGCTCATTTTCACCCCCTGTGGCCTCATCTATACTCACTGTGGGTTCATTTTTACTCACTGTTGGCTCATTTTTTCCTCACTGTGAGATCTTTTTTACTCACTGTGGGCTCATTCTTCTCATCCATCGTTCAGACTCCTTCAGAGGAAGTTGAACTTGACGTTTTGAGAATTTTTTTCTGATTTTCACAAACATAATTTATTTTTAGATCTGGAAGGCAGCGTGACTTTAAACCGGTCAGAGGGTTAAACTCACCATCAGATGAGGTTTAACTGCAGGATCTGATTTAAACATTTAGCTTTGATCAGCTTTAGGATCTCAGAGAAACAGCTGATGGAAACATCTGCTTGAAAAAAGACCGAATCAATTGATGACCTTCATCATCATTGGACCGATCCTTTGATCTGTGCTCGTCCTGCAGGTGTCCTGTCTGGCTGCTCTGTGATCGACTCGCTGCTCTGTTGGCTTCTCGTTTCAGAAACATCCTCACAGCCGCACTCAGAAATGATGAGTCGTGTTTCTACACATCCTCCGATGTGTCCAAAGATTACCCATCATCCTCTGCAGCGTGGCGGCTCTGCAGGTCCTGTGGTTTGTCTCTGGTCCAGGAGGTTGGTGGTTCCTCTTCAGGGAACCCGACTCAGTCTGTAGAACCACAGCTGGAACCTCATTTATTACTGAGGTTCTACAGAAACAGGTTCTGGGCCTCGGCGAGACTGAGATCCTGAAAACACAGCAGTCAGGTTGGTGCTGATCCTGAGAAAGATGCTGCTCATAGTTCAGGGGTTAGTAGTTAGTTAGTAGTTAGTTAGTAGTTAGTTAGTTAGCAGTTAGCACGACTCACAGCAACCTTTGATTTAGATTTGTTGTGGCTTCATCATGATGATACTGTTTATTTTGAAGTCCAGAACCAGCAAAGTAAAGTCATGAAGTCGTGAAGCTCTGACCAGTTTAATGAACGTTAGCTGGAGGTTTCTGTCTCTGAGGCCTGTATTTTATCCACTTCCTGTTTCCTGTTGGTTCTGTCCAGACGGTGGACAGAACAACGTGAACGGCTGTTACTGGTCAGCTGGTCTGTCCGTTGTTCTGTCCACCCTGCAGGCTGCGACGCTTCCCTGAACAGAAACCTGCGACGCTGCGACATTCTGGGCTCTGCTGAGGTTTCTCTTCACCAGACACTCGACGCGTTATGAGGAAAAAGTTTCTGCATCTTCAGCTAGCAAGCAACAGCCTGTTAGCAGTGTTAGCATTCCTCCCTGTGGAGCACATTCATTTAAATGGAACAGGTGGCTTTAGCTTTGAGCGTCACTTGCTAACAAACCTGTTCTGAAAAGAAGCCTTAGCATGTTTGTTCTGATATTTTATCTGTGTGATGTTAGCTCTCCAGCGATAACAAATTACATTTCAGTTAACAGACTTTATCCAGGTTTGGGTGGAGAATGCTAACAGCTCATGCTAGCCCTTCATAGTAGTTTCAGTTGGAAGTAGCTCATCTGTTCCCTGCACTTAGATGGAATAAATGTTAGCAAGCTGCACTCTGGTTTCACTGATATAATGTTAGCTGTAGCCAGTGGTATGTGTGTGGAGTGATAATATTAGTTAGCTGGCTAAAGTAGGTTCAGTGGAAAGTCTTAGCTAGATGTGCTCAGGTCTTCTGGTGTAGAATGCTAACAGTGTTAGCAGTTGATGTGAGGGATGCTAACAGTGTTAGCAGGCGACCTGAGGAATGCTAACAGTGTTAGCAGGTGGTGTGAGAGATGCTAACAGTGTTAGCAGGTGGTGTGAGAGATGCTAACAGTGTTAGCAGGTGGTGAGAGGGACGCTAACAGTGTTAGCAGGTGGTGAGAGGGACGCTAACAGTGTTAGCAGGTGTTAGCGACTCAGCTGGAAG
The DNA here is from genome assembly GCA_024666655.1 of Dascyllus trimaculatus. Taxonomy (NCBI): domain Eukaryota; kingdom Metazoa; phylum Chordata; class Actinopteri; family Pomacentridae; genus Dascyllus; species Dascyllus trimaculatus. The sequence goes on from CM045449.1 coordinate 135,600, forward strand.
ACTCATGCAGACGCTTTTCTTTGCAGCGTGTCGAGTTTCTGCCGAAGGAAAACACCAGACACACTTCCTGATGTCTCAGCTGGACTTTTCTGTGCTGAGACAAACGCTGGCGGCTGTCAGAGTGATTTCCCAGCATGCAGTTTGGTGCTACTGAACACTGACGCCTGAAGCCTGAGTGTGTCTGAGCTACACTGAAGCACTAATAATTACAGAGTGAGAGTTTAATTAACGGGTGAATGAGGACAGCGTTCAGTCTGCAGCCTGTTAACTCCTGCTGTGTGTGTGTGTGACTGTATGTGTGTGTGTGTGTGTGACTGTATGTGTGTGTGTGTGTGTGTGTTTAGGCCTGCTGGGCCTCCAGCTGATTAACGGTAAGAACGAGTCGGCTCACATCGCCGACGCCGTGGCGGTCGTCGCCCAGTCGCTGCAGGAGCTGTTTGAGAAGGAGAACATCACGGAGCCTCCGCGGGGCTGCGTAGGAAACACCAACATCTGGAGGACCGGGCCGCTCTTCAAACGGTCAGTACCGAGCAGCACCGGGCCGGAGGTCAGAGGTCAGAGGGCAGAGGTCTGCTGAGTGGTTGAAGGGGAGTAACTCTGGAAGTCTGCTGGACAAAACTGTAGAAAACAACCAGCAGACATCTGGTCTGTGTTCACTGAGGACGATGGCTAACAGGACGAACACAACCTGTTAGATGACAACTAGTTCAGCTTTATTTATACAAATTCACAGCAGATGTCTTCTCACAGGGATTTACCCCGTAAGGTAGGAACCTTAGGATCATACACAGAACAGAGAACAGAGAACCAACCATCAAAGCTGCTTCTGGGTTCCCTCTGAGCAGCAACCAAAACCCCCAGGATAGGGAGGGGGGAGAACCTCCAACAGAACCAGGCTCAGGGAGGGAGGACATCTGCCTCGACTGGTCGGGGTGAGGGTGGAGATGAGGGGAGGGATGGAGGACAGCAGGAGGAGAGGCTGTAGATCAGAGAACAAACACAGTCAGTGATGTGTGATGGTGACATATAGGAGCCCAGTGCATCATGGGAATCCCCAGCAGGCTCTGCTGGATGATCAGGTCCAATAAGGTCTCTGAGATACGATGGAGCTGCTCATCAACAGTTGATATGGTAGAAGAAGGATTTTAGAAGCTGATCCAGGAGAAACCTGGTCTCTGGTCCTGGTTCCTGTCAGAACTCTGGCTGCAGCATTTTGGACCAGCTGGAGGTTTCTGAGAGAGTTACTGGGACATCCTGACAACAAGGAACTACAATAGTCCAGCTGGAGGTTCCAGATGCATGGACTAGTTCCTCAGCATCACTCTGGACCAGATGTTCTGGTCTTTACAGTATTCTAGATGAAAGAACGCCGTCCTACAGACTGGTTTAATGTGGATTATTTACCTTTATGTCCTTCAGACATGTTGGAGTTTGACCAGCTGGTTGGTTTCATTTGGCTTCATAGATAAATATAACTGGGTATCATCTGCATAACGATGGACGTTCATGAAGTGCTTCCTAATGATGGGAAGCATGAACAGAGTAAACAGTACTGGACCTAATACAGAACCCTGAGGAACTCCAGAACCGACTTTAGTGCAGGTGGATCAGAGTTCCTCCGATGTCTGGTTTAGTCCAGACATCTTCAGTAAACTCAAACTGAAACTCTGATCCACATTTGTCATCATCTGATCACGTTTGGGACCAAACAGCTTTAAGACTGATTATCGACTGTCTTGGGTCTTGGTTTTAGACTGATTTTAGACTGGTTTTAGACTGTCTTGGGTCTTGGTTTCTGACTGGTTTTAGACTGGTTTCAGACTGTCTTGGGTCTTGGTTTCTGACTGGTTTTAGACTGGTTTTAGACTGTCTTGGGTCTTGGTTTCAGACTGGTTTCAGACTGTCTTGGGTCTTGGTTTCTGACTGGTTTTAGACTGGTTTCAGACTGTCTTGGGTCTTGGTTTTAGACTGGTTTTAGACTGTCTTGGGTCTTGGTTTTAGACTAGTTTTAGACTGTCTTGGGTCTTGGTTTCAGACTGGTTTTAGACTGTCTTGGGTCTTGGTTTTAGACTGGTTTTAGACTGTCTTGGGTCTTGGTTTCAGACTGGTTTTAGACTGTCTTGGGTCTTTGTTTTAGACAGGTTTTAGACTGGTTTCAGACTGTCTTGGGTCTTGGTTTCAGACTGGTTTTAGATTGGTTTTAGACTGGTTTCAGACTGTCTTGGGTCTTGGTTTCAGACTGGTTTTAGATTGGTTTTAGACTGGTTTCAGACTGTCTTGGGTCTTGGTTTTAGACTGGTTTTAGATTGGTTTTAGACTGTCTTGGGTCTTGGTTTTAGACTGGTTTCAGACTGTCTTGGGTCTTGGTTTCAGACTGGTTTTAGATTGGTTTGAGACTGGTTTAAGACTGTCTTGGGTCTTGGTTTTAGACTGGTTTTAGATTGGTTTTAGACTGTCTTGGGTCTTGGTTTTAGACTGGTTTCAGACTGTCTCAGGTCTTGGTTTTAGACTGGTTTTAGATTGGTTTTAGACTGTCTTGGGTCTTGGTTTTAGACTGGTTTTAGATTGGTTTTAGACTGGTTTCAGACTGTCTTGGGTCTTGGTTTTAGACTGGTTTCAGACTGTCTTGGGTCTTGGTTTTAGACTGGTTTTAGACTGGTTTCAGACTGTCTTGGGTCTTGGTTTTAGACTGGTTTTAGATTGGTTTTAGACTGGTTTTAGACTGGTTTCAGACTGTCTTGGGTCTTGGTTTTAGACTGGTTTTAGACTGGTTTCAGACTGTCTTGGGTCTTGGTTTTAGACTGGTTTGAGACTGGTTTTAGATTGGTTTTAGACTGGTTTCAGACTGGTTTTAGATTGGTTTTAGACTGGTTTCAGACTCTCTTGGGTCTTGGTTTTAGACTGGTTTTAGATTGGTTTTAGATTGGTTTTAGACTGGTTTCAGACTGTCTCGGGTCTTGGTTTTAGACTGGTTTTAGATTGGTTTTAGACTGGTTTCAGACTGGTTTTAGACTGGTTTTAGATTGGTTTTAGACTGGTTTCAGACTGTCTTGGGTCTTGGTTTTAGACTGGTTTTAGATTGGTTTCAGACTGTCTTGGGTCTTGGTTTTAGACTGGTTTTAGACTGGTTTCAGACTGTCTTGGGTCTTGGTTTTAGACTGGTTTTAGATTGGTTTTAGACTGTCTTGGGTCTTGGTTTTAGACTGGTTTCAGACTGTCTCAGGTCTTGGTTTTAGACTGGTTTTAGATTGGTTTTAGACTGTCTTGGGTCTTGGTTTTAGACTGGTTTTAGACTGTCTTGGGTCTTGGTTTCAGACTGGTTTTAGACTGTCTTGGGTCTTGGTTTTAGACTGGTTTTAGACTGGTTTTAGACTGTCTTGGGTCTTGGTTTTAGACTGGTTTTAGACTGGTTTCAGACTGTCTTGGGTCTTGGTTTTAGACTGGTTTTAGATTGGTTTTAGACTGGTTTCAGACTGTCTTGGGTCTTGGTTTTAGACTGGTTTCAGACTGTCTTGGGTCTTGGTTTTAGACTGGTTTTAGACTGGTTTCAGACTGTCTTGGGTCTTGGTTTTAGACTGGTTTTAGATTGGTTTTAGACTGGTTTCAGACTGTCTTGGGTCTTGGTTTTAGACTGGTTTTAGATTGGTTTCAGACTGTCTTGGGTCTTGGTTTTAGACTGGTTTCAGACTGTCTTGGGTCTTGGTTTTAGACTGGTTTTAGACTGGTTTCAGACTGTCTTGGGTCTTGGTTTTAGACTGGTTTTAGATTGGTTTTAGACTGGTTTCAGACTGTCTTGGGTCTTGGTTTTAGACTGGTTTTAGATTGGTTTTAGACTGGTTTTAGACTGTCTTGGGTCTTGGTTTTAGACTGGTTTTAGATTGGTTTCAGACTGTCTTGGGTCTTGGTTTTAGACTGGTTTCAGACTGTCTTGGGTCTTGGTTTTAGACTGGTTTTAGATTGGTTTTAGACTGGTTTCAGACTGTCTTGGGTCTTGGTTTTAGACTGGTTTTAGATTGGTTTTAGACTGGTTTTAGACTGTCTTGGGTCTTGGTTTTAGACTGGTTTTAGATTGGTTTCAGACTGTCTTGGGTCTTGGTTTTAGACTGGTTTCAGACTGTCTTGGGTCTTGGTTTTAGACTGGTTTTAGACTGGTTTCAGACTGTCTTGGGTCTTGGTTTTAGACTGGTTTTAGATTGGTTTTAGACTGTCTTGGGTCTTGGTTTTAGACTGGTTTCAGACTGTCTCAGGTCTTGGTTTTAGACTGGTTTTAGATTGGTTTTAGACTGTCTTGGGTCTTGGTTTTAGACTGGTTTTAGACTGTCTTGGGTCTTGGTTTCAGACTGGTTTTAGACTGTCTTGGGTCTTGGTTTTAGACTGGTTTTAGACTGGTTTTAGACTGTCTTGGGTCTTGGTTTTAGACTGGTTTTAGACTGGTTTCAGACTGTCTTGGGTCTTGGTTTTAGACTGGTTTTAGATTGGTTTTAGACTGGTTTCAGACTGTCTTGGGTCTTGGTTTTAGACTGGTTTCAGACTGTCTTGGGTCTTGGTTTTAGACTGGTTTTAGACTGGTTTCAGACTGTCTTGGGTCTTGGTTTTAGACTGGTTTTAGATTGGTTTTAGACTGGTTTCAGACTGTCTTGGGTCTTGGTTTTAGACTGGTTTTAGATTGGTTTTAGACTGGTTTTAGACTGGTTTCAGACTGTCTTGGGTCTTGGTTTTAGACTGGTTTGAGACTGGGTTTAGATTGGTTTTAGACTGGTTTCAGACTGTCTTGGGTCTTGGTTTTAGACTGGTTTTAGATTGGTTTTAGACTGGTTTTAGACTGGTTTCAGACTGTCTTGGGTCTTGGTTTTAGACTGGTTTCAGACTGTCTTGGGTCTTGGTTTTAGACTGGTTTGAGACTGGGTTTAGATTGGTTTTAGACTGGTTTCAGACTGGTTTTAGATTGGTTTTAGACTGGTTTCAGACTCTCTTGGGTCTTGGTTTTAGACTGGTTTTAGATTAGTTTTAGATTGGTTTTAGACTGGTTTCAGACTGTCTCGGGTCTTGGTTTTAGACTGGTTTCAGACTGTCTTGGGTCTTGGTTTTAGACTGGTTTTAGATTGGTTTCAGACTGTCTTGGGTCTTGGTTTTAGACTGGTTTTAGACTGTCTTGGGTCTTGGTTTTAGACTGGTTTTAGACTGGTTTCAGACTGTCTTGGGTCTTTGTTTTAGACTGGTTTTAGACTGTCTTGGGTCTTGGTTTTAGACTGGTTTCAGACTGGTTTTAGACTGGTTTTAGACTGTCTTGGGTCTTGGTTTTAGACTGGTTTAAGACTGTCTTGGGTCTTGGTTTCAGACTGGTTTCAGACTGGTTTTAGACTGGTTTTAGACTGGTTTAAGACTGTCTTGGGTCTTGGTTTTAGACTGGTTTTAGACTGTCTTGGGTCTTGGTTTTAGACTGGTTTTAGACTGTCTTGGGTCTTGGTTTTAGACTGGTTTTAGACTGGTTTAGGACTCTGTTTGGTGTTGGTTTTATGCTGGTTTTAGACTGGTTTCAGACTGTCTTGGGTCTTGGTTTTAGACTGGTTGGTTTTGGACTGTCTTGGGTCTTGGTTTTAGACTGCTTTTAGACTGGTTTGGTGTTGGTTTCAGAGTGGTTTTGTACTGGTTTTGTACTGGTTTTGTACTGGTTTTAGACTGTCTTGGGGGTCCAACCAGCTCTTTTTTTCCCCATGGAGCCCTTTGAGGAGCAGCAGAGCTCCAGAGTGTGATGCTGCTACGTTACAGGCCGATAAATAAATGAATAAATGTGTGTTTAATTCATGTTCTGCTCAATAATTCATGCTTCTCCTCCTTCGGCTGTGATTTCTACATGAGAAGTTCTGGTCATGAGTGGAGGACGGTGAAGCAGCTGCTGCAGATGTTTCTGTGGTTCTGTTGAGCTGTTCTGAAGCGATTCGATCCGTGGCAGGTCTGGTTCTGAGGCTGGGCTCCCGGCGGGGCTCGGTTCTGCTGCTGATGGAGGAGCGCTGCTGTGTTTTCTGCTTCATCCGCTTCGGGTTTTCTAATCTCGGCTCTCCGGCTGCGGTGACACGGAGACGCCTGGCTGGTCTGATCCGGGTCCAGCCCCGAGTCGAGCTGACACAACTGGGCTGAAGAAGCGTGACCCAGATCCTCCAGTCAGCCCCCATCACTGTCATCCACGCAGCGTCTCCACGGCAACGCAGCAGCAGCGCCACGTGACCCGCGGCCGTGTACCTGCACGTGTCGCCACAAACCGAGCTGACAGACTCTCCCGCTCTGTGATTGGCTCCTCAGGGTGCTGATGTCATCGAAGTACCCCGATGGCCTGACGGGACGAATCGAGTTTAACGACGACGGCGACCGGCGCTTCGCCACCTACAGCATCCTGAACTACCAGCAGAAACCGGGCCGCCTCGTCCAGGTCGGAGTCTTCAACGGATCACAGGTACGGATCACCTGGCTACACCTGCAGTAGCACCTGGTTGAACACCTGTTATACATCTGTTACACTCCTGGTCACACACCTGGTTACACCTGTTCAAGCTAGTTGGACATCTTCTACAGCAGGTTACACCTAGTTACACATCTGCACATGGCTGCACCTGTCACACCTGGTCATGCACCTGGTTACCCATCTGTTGCACCTGTTACACCTGTTACACCTGTTTACACTTGTTTACATCTGTTTACACCTGTTTCACCTTTTACACCTGTTACACCTGTTACACCTGTTACACCTGTTTACACTTGTTTACATCTGTTTATACCTGTTTCACCTGCTACACCTGGGTAAAGCCTGTGTGTCTTCACCTGACCTACACCTTTATTAAAATTAAAAGTTGGTCAGCAGGTTGAATGAGGACCAAGACAACAATAAATGAACCGTCACCTGTCCCAGTGCTGTTATTGATGACTGATCTGTTACTGATGATTGATCTGTTATTGATGACTGATCTGTTATTGATCTGTTATTGATGACTGATCTGTTATTGATCTGTTATTGATGACTGATCTGTTACTGATGATTGATCTGTTATTGATGACTGATCTGTTATTGATCTGTTATTGATGACTGATCTGTTATTGATCTGTTATTGATGACTGATCTGTTATTGATCTGTTACTGATGACTGATCTGTTATTGATCTGTTACTGATGATTGATCTGTTATTGATGACTGATCTGTTATTGATCTGTTATTGATGACTGATCTGTTACTGATGATTGATCTGTTATTGATGACTGATCTGTTACTGATGACTGATCTGTTATTGATGACTGATCTGTTATTGATCTGTTATTGATGACTGATCTGTTATTGATCTGTTACTGATGACTGATCTGTTATTGATCTGTTATTGATGACTGATCTGTTACTGATGACTGGTGGTGGATCGGTGCAGCTCAGTGCTCAGACAGCGTCGGGGCCTTCAGAGCTCCTCCGAGCCTCAGGCCTGTTTAAATATGGATGCTGTCATTTAGTCGGCTGTCAGACAGCAGCTGAACATGAGTCTGTGTTTCAGGTCGTCATGAACCCTCAGAGGAAGATCATCTGGCCTGGAGGAGAAACCGAGAAACCAGTCGGATACCAGATGTCGACGAAACTCAAGGTGCTGCTGCTAAAATATACGACTGTTACTGCCATAAAATACTACTAATATTACTGCTATAAAATACTACTGTTACTGCTATAAAATACTACTGTTACTACTATCAAATACTACCGTTACTGCCATAAAATACTACTAATATTACTGCTATAAAATACTACTGTTACTACTATAAAATACTACTGTTACTGCCATAAAATACTACTGTTACTGCTATAAAATACTACTGTTACTGCCATAAAATACTACTGTTACTGCCGTAAAATACTACTGTTACTACTATAAAATACTACTGTTACTACTATAAAATACTACTGTTACTGCCATAAAATACTACTGTTACTGCTATAAAATACTACTGTTACTGCCGTAAAATACTACTGTTACTACTATAAAATACTACTGTTACTGCCATAAAATACTACTGTTACTACTATAAAATACTACTGTTACTGCCATAAAATACTACTAATATTACTGCTATAAAATACTACTTTTACTACTATAAAATACTACTGTTACTGCTATAAAATACTACTGTTACTACTGAAGCTTCATGGAGAAAAAGAGAAAGACTCTGTTGGAAAAAGCTCAGATTAAATCTGGACTAGAGTCACCAGAAGACATGAGGAGACTCTGAAGTCACCTGGAAGAAGGTTCTTTGGTCTGAGGAGACCAGGATGGAGGTTTAGTCCATCAGACTAGATGATATGATTGATGGACACCAAACACTGAACGCACCATCCCCACTGTGAAGCACGGTGGTGGCAGCATCATGACATGAAGCATGGTGGTGGCAGCATCATGACATGAAGCATGGTGGTGGCAGCATCATGGTGTGAAGCATGGTGGTGGCAGCATCATGACGTAAAGCACGGTGGTGGCAGCATCATGACGTGAAGCATGGTGGTGGCAGCATCATGGTGTGAAGCATGGTGGCGGCAGCATCATGGTGTGAAGCACAGTGGTGGCAGCATCATGATGTGAAGCATGGTGGTGGCAGCATCATGGTGTGAAGCACAGTGGTGGCAGCATCATGATGTGAAGCACGGTGGTGGCAGCATCATGACGTGAAGCACGGTGGTGGCAGCATCATGACGTGAAGCACGGTGGTGGCAGCATCATGGTGTGAAGCACGGTGGTGGCAGCATCATGACGTGAAGCACGGTGGTGGCAGCATCATGACGTGAAGCACGGTGGTGGCAGCATCATGGTGTGAAGCACGGTGGTGGCAGCATCATGGTGTGAAGCACGTGTGGTGGCAGCACTGGTGGTGTGGGGCACGGTGGTGGCAGCATCATGACGTGAAGCACGGTGGTGGCAGCATCATGATGTGAAGCACGGTGGTGGCAGCATCATGACGTGAAGCACGGTGGTGGCAGCATCATGACGTGAAGCATGGTGGCAGCATCATGAGTGAAGCATGGTGGTGGCAGCATCATGATGTGAAGCACGGTGGTGGCAGCATCATGACGTGAAGCACGGTGGTGGCAGCATCATGATGTAGCATGGTGGTGGCGTGAAGCACGGTGGTGGCAGCATCATGACGTGAAGCACGGTGGTGGCAGCATCATGACGTGAAGCATGGTGGTGGCAGCATCATGACGTGAAGCATGGTGGTGGCAGCATCATGATGTGAAGCATGGTGGTGGCAGCATCATGATGTGAAGCACGGTGATGGCAGCATCATGAGGTGAAGCACGGTGGTGGCAGCATCATGATGTGAAGCACGGTGGTGGCAGCATCATGATGTGAAGCACGGTGGTGGCAGCATCATGACGTGAAGCACGGTGGTGGCAGCATCATGATGTTCCTCAGCATCAGGCTTGTCTCCACTTTGACATTAAAGTCTCTTTCATAGTTTCCTGCTAAGTCGACCTGATGGCTGTGATTCATGTTGATCAGTAACAGAAGGAGGAAGGTTCCCTGGGTTCTATGGATCTATGTCTTATAGATGCTGTGTTCCACTGGTACTGATGAAACATTAAACCCAGCAGGATGAGTCAGTGTGTTTATTGTTTATTGTTTGTTTGTGTTCAGATTGTGACGATCCACCAGGAACCTTTTGTTTATGTAAAACCCACCAAGACTGACGGGACGTGTAAGGAGGAGTACACCGTTAACGGAGTCCTCATCAAGAAGGTGATCTGTACCGGACCCAACGGAACCATACCAGGTAGCCCCTCACCTGGACTATAGAACTCCCCTCCACCCACCTGGACTATAGAACTCCCCTCCACCCACCTGGACGATAGAACTCCCCTCCACCCACCTGGACTATAGAACTCCCCTCCACCCACCTGGACTATAGAACTCCCCTCCACCCACCTGGACGATAGAACTCCCCTCCACCCACCTGGACTATAGAACTCCCCTACACCCACCTGGACTATAGAACTCCCCTCCACCCACCTGGACTATAGAACTCCCCTCCACCCACCTGGACTATAGAACTCCCCTACACCCACCTGGACTATAGAACTCCCCTCCACCCACCTGGACTATAGAACTCCCCTCCACTCACCTGGACTGTAGAACTCCCCTCCACCCACCTGGACTATAGAACTCCCCTCCACCCACCTGGACTATAGAACTCCCCTCCACTCACCTGGACTATAGAACTCCCCTCCACCCACCTGGACTATAGAACTCCCCTCCACCCACCTGGACTATAGAACTCCCCTCCACTCACCTGGACTGTAGAACTCCCCTCCACCCACCTGGACTATAGAACTCACCTGGACTATAGAACTCCCCTCCACCCACCTGGACTATAGAACTCCCCTCCACCCACCTGGACTATAGAACTCCCCTACACCCACCTGGACTATAGAACTCCCCTCCACCCACCTGGACTATAGAACTCCCCTCCACTCACCTGGACTGTAGAACTCCCCTCCACCCACCTGGACTATAGAACTCCCCTCCACCCACCTGGACTATAGAACTCCCCTCCACCCACCTGGACTATAGAACTCCCCTCCACCCACCTGGACTATAGAACTCCCCTCCACCCACCTGGACGATAGAACTCCCCTCCACCTCACCTGGACTATAGAACTCCCCTACACCCACCTGGACTATAGAACTCCCCTCCACCCACCTGGACTATAGAACTCCCCTCCACCCACCTGGACTATAGAACTCCCCTACACCCACCTGGACTATAGAACTCCCCTCCACCCACCTGGACTATAGAACTCCCCTCCACTCACCTGGACTGTAGAACTCCCCTCCACCCACCTGGACTATAGAACTCCCCTCCACCCACCTGGACTATAGAACTCCCCTCCACTCACCTGGACTATAGAACTCCCCTACACCCACCTGGACTATAGAACTCCCCTCCACCCACCTGGACTATAGAACTCCCCTCCACTCACCTGGACTGTAGAACTCCCCTCCACCCACCTGGACTATAGAACTCCCCTACACCCACCTGGACTATTAGAGCTCACCTGTCTGCTGTCTGTGTGTCTGGTGCAGGTCAGCCCATCGTCCCTCAGTGTTGCTATGGTTTCTGCATCGACCTTCTCATCAAGCTGGCCATGAGCATGAACTTCACCTACGAGGTTCACCTGGTGGCTGACGGCAAGTTTGGAACCCAGGAGCGAGTGAGTACCTGAGACGGCCGCCATGTTGGATGTGATTACAGATGTGTAGATGAACAGACCTGCTGTCATCCTGCTGTTCTAGGCGAGAACGTGAGAACCAGCAGCAGCACAGAGTCACCTGGCAACGTTCTAACGTTCTAACGTTCTAACGTTCTAACGTTCTAACGCTCTAACGTTCTAATGTTCTAACGCTCTAACGTTCTAACGCTCTAACGCTCTAACGTTCTAACGTTCTAACGCTCTAACGTTCTAACGCTCTAACGTTCTAATGTTCTAACGCTCTAACGTTCTAACGTTCTAACGCTCTAACGCTCTAACGTTCTAACGTTCTAACGCTCTAACGTTCTAACGTTCTAACGTTCTAACGTTCTAATGTTCTAACGCTCTAACGTTCTAATGCTCTAACGCTCTAACGTTCTAACGTTCTAACGCTCTAACGTTCCAACGTTCTAACGTTCTAACGCTCTAACGTTCTAACGTTCTAACGCTCTAACGTTCTAACGTTCTAACGTTCTAACGCTCTAACGTTCTAACGTTCTAACGTTCTAATGCTCTAACGCTCTAACGCTCTAACGCTCTAACGTTCTAACGTTCTAACGTTCTAACGCTCTAACGTTCTAACGTTCTAACGCTCTAACGTTCTAACGTTCTAACGCTCTAACGTTCTAATGCTCTAACGCTCTAACGTTCTAACGCTCTAACGTTCTAACGTTCTAACGTTCTAACGCTCTAACGTTCTAACGTTCTAACGTTCTAATGCTCTAACGCTCTAACGCTCTAACGCTCTAACGTTCTAACGTTCTAACGTTCTAACGTTCTAACGTTCTAATGCTCTAACGCTCTAACGCTCTAACGTTCTAACGTTCTAACGCTCTAACGTTCTAACGTTCTAACGTTCTAACGCTCTAACGCTCTAACGTTCTAACGCTCTAACGTTCTAACGTTCTAACGTTCTAACGCTCTAACGTTCTAACGTTCTAACGTTCTAATGCTCTAACGCTCTAACGCTCTAACGCTCTAACGTTCTAACGTTCTAACGTTCTAACGCTCTAACGTTCTAACGTTCTAACGCTCTAACGTTCTAACGTTCTAACGCTCTAACGTTCTAATGCTCTAACGCTCTAACGTTCTAACGCTCTAACGTTCTAACGTTCTAACGTTCTAACGCTCTAACGTTCTAACGTTCTAACGTTCTAATGCTCTAACGCTCTAACGCTCTAACGCTCTAACGTTCTAACGTTCTAACGTTCTAACGTTCTAACGTTCTAATGCTCTAACGCTCTAACGCTCTAACGTTCTAACGTTCTAACGCTCTAACGCTCTAACGCTCTAACGTTCTAACGTTCTAACGCTCTAACGTTCTGATGTTGTAACGTTCTAACATTCTAATGCTCTGATGTTCTAACATTCTAACGTTCCAACGTTTTAACGTTCTCATGTTCTAATGTTCTCACATTCCAACATTCTAGCGTAGTAATATTCTAACATTCTAATGTTCTTATGTTATAACGTTGTAATGTTCCAACAATCCAACGTTCTAGTATTCTAACATTCTAACGTTCTAATATTCCAATGCTCTAACGTTCTCATGTTCTAAAATTCCAACATTCTAGCGTAGTAATATTCTAACATTCCAACGCTCTAATGTTCTGGTGTTCTAACATTCTAACTTTCCAACGTTCTCACTTTCTAATATTCTAATGTTAGAATGGTCTAATGTGGTGGCTGTCACACATCAGTCAGTAATCATTCTCTTTAATTGAATAATAATAATAATAACGATAATAACGACAACACTGATGGTGATGTCACACCGTCTGTCCACTCGTGCTCGTCTCTGCGTCTCTCTCTGATGATGTCATCGTGTCTGACCTGGTTACTGATTCATCGCGGCTCGTCTCCGAGGCTTGTTGCTATGGCGACCAGCGCTCCGTCCCTGACTCTGACCTTGCAGAGGCCGAGAGACGTTCAGTCACGGCTCTGCTCTGATCTGAGCTGTCAGGAGTCGGACGTTCGAGGCTCCGGTCGTAAACGTTCTGTCCAGTCAGAGTGGAGCAGCTTCTTCCTCTGCTCAGTAAATCAGAAACACTCTGATCAGTCATTTCATGGTCCCTCTTCTCTCTGGGCTTTAAACCCACTGCAGCCTCCACTCTCATGGATCACAGGGTCCTCATCAGCAGCTGCAGCGGGACGTGTCGGACCTGTAGACCTGCTTAGGTGGACTCAGCTCTCTGATCCAGTCCTGGTCTGGTTTATAGATCCACATGTTCAGTCTGTCCTCAGATCAGAGGGGTCCAGTCTGTGGACACCTGCAGCCTCGTCACTGTTCAGGAGTCTGGTCTGGCTGCAGCCTCAGCTCCTGGACCTGCTCTGTGGAGGGGTCGGCTCGCTTTGTGTGTCTTTGTGTAGCTCTGTGTGTCTTTGTGTAGCTCTGTGTGTCTTTGTGTAGCTCTGTGTGTCTTTGTGTAGCTCTGTGTGTCTTTGTGTAGTTCTGTGTGTGTTTAACCGGCGTGTTGTGCGTCCTCCCGCCTGCAGGTGAACAACAGCAATAAGAAGGAGTGGAACGGGATGATGGGGGAGCTGCTGGGAGGTCTGGCCGACATGATCGTGGCTCCCCTCACCATCAACAACGAGCGCGCTCAGTACATCGAGTTCTCCAAACCGTTCAAATACCAGGGGCTCACCATCCTCGTCAAGAAGGTGGGTCCAGCCGGAGGTCTGACGGAGGCTCCACCTGGTCCAGGGGGGCACACAACCTGGACTACACACAACCTGGACTAGACACAACCTGGACTACACTCAACCTGGACTACACACAGACACACAACCTGGACTAGACACAACCTGGACTAGACACAACCTGGACTACACTCAACCTGGACTAGACACAGACACACAACCTGGACTACACACAACCTGGACTACACACAACCTGGACTACACACAACCTGGACTAGACACAACCTGGACTACACACAACCTGGACTACACAGACACACAACCTGGACTACACACAACCTGGACTACACACAACCTTTACTACACACAACCTTTACTACACACAACCTTTACTACACTCAACTTGGACTACACACAACCTGGACTACACACAACCTGGACTACACACAACCTGGACTACACACAACCTGGACTAGACACAACCTGGACTAGACACAACCTGGACTACACACAACCTGGACTACACTCAACCTGGACTACACACAACCTGGACTACACACAACCTGGACTACACACAACTTGGACTACACACAACCTGGACTACACACAACCTGGACTAGACACAACCTGGACTACACACAACCTGGACTACACACAACCTGGACTACACACAACCTGGACTACACACAACCTGGACTAGACACAACCTGGACTAGACACAACCTGGACTAGACACAACCTGGACTACACACAACCTGGACTACACACAACCTGGACTACACAGACACACAACCTGGACTACACACAGACACACAACCTGGACTACACACAACCTGGACTACACAGACACACAACCTGGACTACACACAACCTGGACTACACAGACACACAACCTGGACTACACACAGACACACAACCTGGACTACACACAACCTGGACTACACAGACACACAACCTGGACTACACACAGACACACAACCTGGACTACACACAACTTGGACTACACACAACCTGGACTAGACACAACCTGGACTACACACAACCTGGACTAGACACAACCTGGACTACACACAACCTGGACTACACACAACCTGGACTACACACAACTTGGACTACACACAACCTGGACTAGACACAACCTGGACTAGACACAACCTGGACTAGACACAACCTGGACTACACTCAACCTGGACTACACACAGACACACAACCTGGACTAGACACAACCTGGACTACACTCAACCTGGACTACACTCAACCTGGACTACACACAGACACACAACCTGGACTAGACACAACCTGGACTACACACAACCTGGACTAGACACAACCTGGACTACACACAACTTGGACTAGACACAACCTGGACTACACACAAACCTGGACTAGACACAACCTGGACTACACACAACCTGGACTACACACAACCTGGACTACACACAACCTGGACTACACACAGACACACAACCTGGACTACACACAACCTGGACTACACTCAACCTGGACTACACACAGACACACAACCTGGACTAGACACAACCTGGACTAGACACAACCTGGACTACACACAACCTGGACTACACTCAACCTGGACTAGACACAACCTGGACTACACTCAACCTGGACTACACACAACCTGGACTACACACAGACACACAACATTTGTTTTGTATTATTTTGAAAGGGGGTCAGTTTGACGAGTCCAGTGCAGGAAGACGATCTAGTCATTTTTCAAAATAAAACACTCTGCGGACCAAGGGGAACAAAATAAAATGTTTTTAGTCTTTCTGTGTGGCCCGGTACCAAACGACCCGCGGCCTAGTACCGGTCCGCGGCCCAGTGGTTGGGTACCGCTGGTCTAAGGTCTACAGGTTTACCGTGAGACTGGGCTGTTGGTCTTAAACCTGATGTGACGTTAACCGGCTGAGCTGCATCAGATGAAGCCCTGATCCAGCCTCCGATGACCCAGTTCTCACCCAGCAGCCGGTCGATGGATCCGGTCTAAAGCTCCTCTGCTGCTGAGGGACGGATCAGAACGATCCGGCTGCCTGGTCAGAGCTGCTGTCTGATAAACCCTCAGGCTTCATCAGCACAGCGCTAAAACACACAAACACACAGCCTCCTCTGATGTCATCGCTGAGGTCATCGATCTGAAACCCCGAGTCGTGTTTTAGATTTTCATAACAGAACCGAGTCGGTCCAGAGTCATTCTGCCGCTTGGTGCCTCACTTCAGTCCTTCTGTGTCTTCATCCGGTCTGTCTTTGGGTCGTAGGTTCTCATTTTGGTTTGTTCTGATGCATTTTGTCTCGGTGCAGCTGATCCTAAAAACAGCAGAACTTCCCCTGTAGGAGAACATATACATATATATACACATATATATATATAATACATAATATATCAAAATCATTATCCCAATACCACCACAACCAACAAATACTCAGATATTCCAATATTCAGGACCAGTCCTAGTGAAACGTCTTCTTCTGACACGGTAAACAAAGTCCACTCTGGTCAGTTCCACCATGCTGCTGGTTTTCTCTGCCCGCGCAGTCTGATGACATCACACACATGTGACAGTACCGTCGGGGAGGGGAGGGGTTGAGGAGCCACGAGGACAAACCACAACACACAGACCAACGGCAGAAACCAAGATTCAAGTCTTTATTATTATTGGGTCATTTTTATTATCGGAATGACGTCATTTTTGCCAAAATGAACCGATAATTATCAGACGCTGATGTTGTCGTGCCTCCCTACTATTACCACACACGTGTTCATGTTCTACTGAAGCACTGTAGAGGTACATGTGCTGTTAAATCATTCATGTTCCATACGTGTAAATACAGACATGAATGTTTTAAAGACGTGTCCTTTGGCTGGACCTTCGGTGGTTCTGCTCTGATCTGGACCTCGGTGGTTCTGCTCTGATCTGGACCTCGGTGGTTCTGCTCTGATCTGGACCTTCGGTGGTTCTGCTCTGATCTGGACCTCGGTGGTTCTGCTCTGATCTGGACCTTCGGTGGTTCTGCTCTGATCTGGACCTTCGGTGGTTCTGCTCTGATCTGGACCTTCGGTGGTTCTGCTCTGATCTGGACCTCGGTGGTTCTGCTCTGATCTGGACCTTCGGTGGTTCTGCTCTGATCTGGACCTTCGGTGGTTCTGCTCTGATCTGGACCTCGGTGGTTCTGCTCTGATCTGGACCTCGGTGGTTCTGCTCTGAACTGGACCTCGGTGGTTCTGCTCTGATCTGGACCTCGGTGGTTCTTCTCTGAACTGGACCTCGGTGGTTCTGCTCTGATCTGGACCTCGGTGGTTCTGCTCTGATCTGGACCTCGGTGGTTCTGCTCTGATCTGGACCTTCGGTGGTTCTGCTCTGAACTGGACCTCGGTGGTTCTGCTCTGATCTGGACCTTCGGTGGTTCTGCTCTGATCTGGACCTCGGTGGTTCTGCTCTGATCTGGACCTCGGTTCTGCCTCGTGTCTCCAGGAAATCCCTCGCAGCACTCTGGATTCGTTCATGCAGCCGTTCCAGAGCACACTGTGGTTGTTGGTCGGTCTGTCGGTCCATGTGGTGGCAGTGATGCTTTACCTACTAGACCGGTTCAGGTACGCAACACACAACAACTACACAACTACACACAACTACACACAACTGGAATCACATCAAGATTAAACTTTATTGATCCTGAAGGAAATTCTTGTGGACAAATCTAAACGACACAACAACAGAAAAGCAGAAGAACAAAGAATGACTGGAAATAAAAACAAGTTCCTGAAATAACAGAAACAAGTGAGACTGAGGTGTAAAATCTGGATCAGCTGCTGTAAAGATCCAAGATGAGGGATCAATAAAGTTATCTTAACTTTGAATTTAACCCTAACTTACCCTCAACTTATTGTAAACTTAGCTTAACTTTAACTTGATCTTTTATCTTAACTTTATCTATAACTTAATTTTAACTTAACCTTACCTTAATCTTAACTTCAACTTAACTTTAACTTTAACTTAATCTTAACTTAACCCTAACTTTCCTTTCCTTCCTTTACCTAAACTTAAAACTTAACCTTAAACTGGCTAACTCTAACTTTAACCTTAACTTAAACTTGACATATTTAAACTTAGCTTAACTTTCCCTTAACCTTAACGTAACCTTACTTTACTTTCACCCTAACTTAACTTAGCTTAACCTTAGCTTACCTAAATTTTACAGTAACTTAACTTAGCCTTAAACTTAGCGGAACTTATTTTAAACTTAGCTTTATTTGAACTTGATCTTTAACTTTAACTTAACCTTAAGTAACCCTAACTTAATCTTAGCTTAACCATAACTTGAGTTAACTTAACTCTAACTTACTGTTAACTTTAACTTAACCTTAACTTTAAGTTTAACTATAATTTTAACCTTACCCTAACCCAACCCTAACTTAACTTTAGCTTAACCTTCACTTAACCTTAAACTGGCTAACCCTAACCTTGAACTTAACTTAAACTTAACTTACTTAAACTTAAGTTTTCTTTCCCTTAACCTTAATTTAGCTTTAACTTAGCCTTAACCTTAACCTTACCTTCACCCTGACTTAACTTATTTAAACTTAGCTTAACCTTAGCTTCAACTTAACCTTAGCTTTACTGAACTTTGCCTGAATTTAAAACTTAACCTCAAACTTAAACATAACTTAAACTTGAACTTAACTTAATACATTATAATAAATATTCTGATTATGTAGATTAGATGATAATATAATAAATGATCAATTATAAATTAATAGTGTAACTGATATTATATATATATATATCGTGTGTGTGTGTGTGTGTGTGTGTGTGTGTGTGTGTGTGTGTGTGTGTGTGTGTGTTCAGCCCGTTTGGAAGGTTTAAAGTGAACAGTGAAGAAGAAGAAGAAGACGCCCTCACCCTGTCCTCTGCCATGTGGTTCTCATGGGGAGTACTGCTGAACTCTGGGATCGGAGAAGGTATTGACACACGGTATCACTGATTATTGGTTATTGATGATGGTGCCGACCAGTTTAACTCCTGCTGTGTCTTCAGGAGCTCCGCGGAGCTTCTCGGCCAGGATTCTGGGGATGGTGTGGGCAGGATTCGCCATGATCATCGTAGCTTCGTATACTGCTAATCTGGCAGCCTTCCTGGTGCTGGACCGGCCTGAGGAGCGCATCACTGGCATCAATGACCCCAGGGTGAGTTACAGTACCGCACCTGGAGGGAACAGGTGCAGGTGTTTACAGGTGTTTACAGCTGTTTATAGGTGTGTGCAGGTGTTTATAGGTGTGTGCGGGTGTTTATAGGTGTGTGCAGGTGTTTATAGGTGTGTGCAGGTGTTTATAGCTGTTTATAGGTGTGTGCAGGTGTTTATAGGTGTGTACAGGTGTTTATAGCTGTTTATAGGTGTGTGCAGGTGTTTATAGGTGTGTGCAGGTGTTTATAGGTGTGTGCAGGTGTTTATAGGTTTGTGCAGGTGTTTATAGGTGTGTGCAGGTGTTTATAGGTGTGTGCAGGTGTTTATAGGTGTGTACAGGTGTTTATAGGTGTGTGCAGGTGTTTATAGGTGTGTACAGGTGTTTATAGGTGTGTGCAGGTGTTTATAGGTGTGTGCAGGTGTTTATAGGTGTGTACAGGTGTTTATAGGTGTGTGCAGGTGTTTATAGGTGTGTGCAGGTGTTTATAGGTGTGTGCAGGTGTTTATAGGTGTGTACAGGTGTTTATAGCTGTTTATAGGTGTGTGCAGGTGTTTATAGGTGTGTGCAGGTGTTTATAGGTGTGTACAGGTGTTTATAGCTGTTTATAGGTGTGTGCAGGTGTTTATAAGTGTGTACAGGTGTTTATAGCTGTTTATAGGTGTGTACAGGTGTTTATAAGTGTGTACAGGTGTTTATAGCTGTTTATAGGTGTGTACAGGTGTTTATAAGTGTGTACAGGTGTTTATAGCTGTTTATAGGTGTGTACAGGTGTTTATAGGTGTGTACAGGTGTTTATAGGTGTGTACAGGTGTTTATAGGTGTGTGCAGGTGTTTATAGGTGTGTACAGGTGTTTATAGGTGTGTACAGGTGTTTATAGGTGTGTACAGGTGTTTATAGGTGTGTGCAGGTGTTTATAGGCGTTTGTTTACAGGCGTATAAGTCCAGCTAACTGCTAACAAGAATGTTACTGCTAAAACTACTGTTACTGCTAAAGCTACTAGTTGTAGTTAAGTTTAATGTGGTCTCAGTATCATGTGGTCCAGGTTTGCCCCTGTTGCTGCAGGTTCTGGGCCTGCACTCCTTCGGTCCTGGAGGTTTGTTCGGTGCTAACGTGTTGCTCTGTGCTGCTGTTTGTAGCTTCGTAACCCATCAGATAAGTTCATCTACGCCACAGTGAAGCAGAGCTCGGTGGATATTTACTTCAGACGGCAGGTGGAGCTGAGCACCATGTACCGGCACATGGAGAAACACAACTACGAGAGCGCCGCTGAGGCCATCCAGGCTGTCCGAGACAAGTAGGAGCCTCCTTCATTACAGAGTCTGAGCGCTGATGGAGTCCGGCTGATAATAACCTTCTGAACCTCCTGCAGCAAACTCCACGCCTTCATCTGGGACAGCGCTGTGTTGGAGTTCGAGGCGTCGCAGAAGTGCGATCTGGTGACGACAGGAGAGCTGTTCTTTCGCTCCGGCTTCGGGATCGGAATGAGGAAAGACAGTCCGTGGAAGCAGAACGTTTCTCTGGCTATTCTCAGGTAGGAAGCCCACCAGAGACCTCCAGGTACTAGAAAAACCAACCTGGTTTTCAACCGGACCTCCTCAGAACCAGCGGGTTCTTCATCCACAGTAACTTTATTACTGATCAGAGTTTTACCTTCATACTATGAATATCTCCTTGAAGTCCTGAGAGGCGTAGTTTCAATCGTAGCATCCGGACTTGCTTGAGTTCATCGAAGACGTTCCACCTCTTGTCCAAGATGAGAGGTGGAACGTCTTCGATGAACTCAAGTAAGTCCAGATGCTACGATTGAAACTACAAGGACAACCATGACCTTCTCGATGATGTAGTTTCTCAAAGACGTAGTTTCAATCAGAGGGTCTGGACTTGGTTGAGTTCATCGAAGACCTTCCACCTCTTGTCCAAGATGAGAAGTGGAGCATCTTTGATATACTCAAGCCAGTCCAGAGGCTATGATTAAAACTACGAGGTAGAGGGGGGTCCACATTGATCCTTTAATGAGCCTCAGAACCTCATCAGTCCAGCAGACAGACACATGACTTGTAGGAGGAACAGCACACTGGAGTTCTGCTAGAACCTGGACCCAGATCAGTTTTACATCATCCAGGAGTCACAGTCTGAACAGTCTTTGCTCGACTCGTTGGTCTGAATAACTTGAGTCGTACTGAGCGCGTGCACACGTCTGGTTGCCTCTCCACAGCTCTCATGAGAATGGCTTCATGGAGGACCTGGACAAGACGTGGGTTCGATACCAGGAGTGCGACTCGAGGAGCAACGCGCCGGCAACCCTCACCTTCGAGAACATGGCAGGTAGGAACCGGACCGTTAGTACCTGGCAGACGGTCTGACTCCGCCCCCCCTCACCTGTCCTCACCTGTCCTCCTCCTCAGGTGTGTTCATGCTGGTCGCCGGGGGGATCGTCGCTGGAATCTTCCTCATCTTCATCGAGATCGCCTACAAGCGGCACAAAGACGCTCGCAGGAAACAGATGCAGCTCGCCTTCGCCGCCGTCAACGTGTGGAGGAAGAACCTGCAGGTACGAGCTCACCTGTTCTGCTGCTTCGGTGTTGAACCTGCTCAGATCCTCCTCTGTTCTGCTGCTGCTGGTTCCTTCTGTTGGATTTTATGTTTTAGGGACCAAAGGTTTGAATTACTGAATGTGTCGGTGCGATAACGAACTGTGTAGTCTGATTTCCAGGGTCTGTATTACCTCATGTAGTCGCTCATATCGAAGCGTTCAGGCGGACTCAGGAGGGTTGATCAGTCAGAGGAGGAGGTACAACAAGAGAAAGGAGGTAAATCAGCAGGAATAAGATGGAGGATTATTTAAGCTTCTGTTGGTCCGTCTGGAGTCTGTTAGCGTCGCTGCTGCTCTCAGGTTTGAATGTTCTCAGTAGGAATGTAGGAGAAGAACCAAACATCCACCTTTAACAGAGTGGTGCTGATTGGCTGGACGAGGTTCGGCCTCCGAGGCAGCAGGAAGTTTGTTCAGCAATAAACAGACCTTTTATAAAGCGGTGAAGGTTGAAGGTCTGCATGTTGTTGAGCTGAGACGACGTCCTTGAGTCCAGCAAACGTTTAATATATCAGACCTGCTGTCTCCATCAGGTTGGACCAGTTCAAAGATGTGACAGCGTGGGGGTGTTCAGTGTGTTCCTCCACCAATAATGGATTAATGGAGAAGTTTCCTCTTTATGGAAGCAACATCAGTCTGAGAGCAGGTCCATGACAACATGTAGAGAACAGCTGGAGAACATCTGGAGAGTCAGTCCTGCTGCTGTTGCACCAAAACTGAACCTGAGTTTATTTAAATGAAGTCTCAGAGTAAATCTAAATGCAGGTGGAGAACAGCGGATGGAGACGTGACTGACGGTCTGTAGATTCAGCAGCAGATAGAAGTGATTAGTTAATCCAGAGATCATATCGGGGTTTAAACTGATCTAAAGTCACAAAGGAGTAAATGGAATGAAGCAGACCAGGAGTCAGTCTAACGTGAATGGAGCAGCTTAAAGAGTCCAGCTCATAGAACCAGTCCTACGGCGTCTTTAACGGACTGATCAGTGACCTGAGAGCCGCCATGTTCAGCTTCCAGAATGACTAAAAGGAAAACTGGATCATCACAGCCTCGGAGGTTCAAGCTCTCAGCTCCTCGATGCTTCATGATGGGAGACGATGCTCCAGATGTTCAGCAGCTGGATGCAGACACAGGTTCTGCATCACTCCTCTGCCCGGATTAGCACTTCAAACAGCCCCTGCAGGCTAACGGCTAACAGATTAGCACTTCACAGCCCAGGAGTTAGCAGAGCAGCGTTAGCACATGAAACACAGCAGCTGAAACGATCAGAGTCCAGACGGATCAACAGCTTCAGTCTAAACAACACGGCTTTAACCCTCGTCGGACAGAATGTTCTGGTGGTCAAAGCTGAGCGTCTGAAACAAACAGCAACAACACAAGAAACTGGAAAGCAC
The DNA here is from genome assembly GCA_024666655.1 of Dascyllus trimaculatus. NCBI lineage: Eukaryota > Metazoa > Chordata > Actinopteri > Pomacentridae > Dascyllus > Dascyllus trimaculatus. The sequence continues at coordinate 158,692 of CM045449.1, forward strand.
TGTTCATCTGCTCCAACATTAGCATGCCTGGCTAACTGGCTTATTAGCACAGAGTTAGCATGGCATTAGCTAACTCCATTAGTTTGTAGAAAAAGCTTTGCTCAGAACTGAAATGTCCACTGTGTTGGTGTCAGTGCTGGATGTTGTCACAGTTTATCCTGCTAATATTAGCATGTCGGCTAACTACCTTTTTAGCAGAGTTAGCAGGTCATTAGCTCAGTCCTTTAGCTTGTGGAAAAAGCTGCCAAAGTTTGTGCTGCTAATGTTAGCGTCTCTGTCCAACGCTTTACTGGATTATTGATAAGTTTACAGTCACTCCAGCTAACGTTAACTCAGCTAGTTAGCTGATTAAGCTAACCGTATGAGTTTTTCAACCTTGATTACACTCCTGTGTGTCTATTTGTTATTAGATTACTTATCTAGTCTGCTTGAAAGACTCCGTTACACGCAGCAGTAGACCGTATCTACCTATTCAGCGCAGTATTAATCTAAATTCCAGCTGAGTCCAGCAGGGGGCAGCATCACAGCTACAAGTCAAGTTACCACTTTGAAATATACTCCTACATGCTCTGGGCTTTAAAATAAGTTTTGAAATCACGTTGATGCTGGACACCAAAGTACAGCTGAGTGTCATCGACATAGAAACGAAACAGGAGGTATCAGAATTTATCAGCTTTAAACCACCAGAAAACTCTGTGTAATGATCACAGCTAAAACCTGTTAGCTTGACTGTTAGCGCAGCCCGTCCCTGTTGTGGTTAAAGACTCTGGGGCTTGTTAGCATTCTGTGAGTGAAGGTACATGAAGTGAAGGACAGGTGTTACAGGTGTTACAGGTGACCTTTAGCCAGCAGGTTAGCAGCCCTGTGAGTCCAGTGTTCATGTGTTGTTCTATTTCCATGCATCTTCTGTTTCTGACTGATCAAAGTCTTCCACTGCGGTTGCTGCTGGTAGAACTGGGACCAGAATGAACCCCAGTCTGGGTCTGAAACTCAGTGGATTCAGTGTTTTATTGATTCTGTCTTTCATTTTGAACTGAATGTTTTTGAGACTCAAACAGGGCTGGGTATCAGGGAACGGTTACCTATTGAAGGAGGTCTGGTGGACCTCCAGGTCTTTCTGGTTGTCAACAAACCCTCATGTTCAGCTGACTGGACGTGTTGTGGTCACATGATCTGACAGCTGACCTCAGAGGATTCCACTGAATATGGATGTAAACACAGAATGCCGCCTTTAGCCTCAGACGCTAACATTCGCTGTAAAATGGACTCAGCAGACGTAGACAGAGAGGCGTTCCCAACACATCCACATGAACTGGAGGTCATTAACCGCTGCTGGAGTCTCTGTCATGGTGGCCGGCCGCTAGCTAAACCCCCACAGCACTCAGCCACACAAACACTGAAAACAAAATGACAATCAGAGAACTGTGCTTGTAGTAATTTGTATCAACAGTAAGAGGCTCCCCCTGGTGGATCAACCAGGTACTACAGCTGGTCTACAGCACATTCACTGTCCTCGAGTTAGCATGCTTTCTATTGTTAGCATGTAAATGAGCAGCTCGCCATTAGCATCCCTCCTGTTTAAAGCAGCAGCTGAACATTAAGCAGCGGCTCCAGAGAGAACCAGGATGTTGGTTACGACCTGAACACGTGATGTCATCAGACACTTTTACATCCTGCCACCATGGGGTCAGGTGAGCTGGACGTGATGTCATCATGCTTCAGAGGAGGGTTTAGTCACAGTCACCTGATCTGACCGTCAGACGGGCTGAAGCTGAGTTCAGGTACCTGCCGGCTGTAGTTGTCATGGTAACACGTGTTGTTGTTGCCATGTGGTGTTTGTTGACAGTCAGAAGAACCTCACCTGATGATACCCAGCTCTCACCTGCTCACTGTGACGGGTCAAACTGATGACGTCGCTGTATGATGTCAGACACCATGTGACCATCAGCCATGTGTGGCCCCTCCCCCTCTGTTTTCTGTTCACCCCTCCCCCCTCTGACGTCATTATAGCAGCAGCGTGTTATAATGACCTGATGTGACATCATCACCGCTGCCTTCAGGCATCATCCGCCATCTTTGTTCCCCCCCTCGTCCTCCCCCCTCCCCCTCAGGATGTGTTTCCTTTGCTTTGATTGGTTCCCTGTTGTTCCTGTTGTTGTTTACCTGCTGCTGTGTGTTTGTGGTTGTGGGCAGTAAAACGACGTTTTACTGAAGCATCACTTCATCTGAAGTAGGAATATATACACAGATATATACACAGAACACGCCTCCTCTGACACATAACTAATATATATATCCTAACCCTCTGAAGCAGGAAGCAGCGGCACCACTACACCTGATAAACAACATTAATAGATGCTATTTAAATATGAATTAAATTAACACGCATCACCAGGAAGGAGGAACAAACACCACAAATATACAGTATATAAACAGAATATGTAGAATATATACAGTACAGAGTATAAACAGTATACAGGAGTATATAAAACAGAACATGTATAATATGTCCAGAGTATATTTAGAATCCAACACGAGGTTCAGCAGAATCCAGGACCAGATAAACAAACACATCTATGGAGTCTGAGAACAGCAGGAACAGACGGTGGACAGCAGGAGCTTGGTTAGCTTAGTTAGCTTAGTTAGCCCAGTTAGCTTAGTTAGCTTAGTTAGCCCAGTTAGCTTAGTTATCTTAGTTAGCCCAGTTACCTCAGTTAGCTTAGTTAGCTTAGTTAGCTCAGTTAGTTGCTGCTGCTCTCAGTACACACTCAGTACACTCAGTACACACAGTACACACTCAGTACACTCAGTACACCCAGTACACACTCAGTACACTCAGTACACCCAGTACACACTCAGTACACTCAGTACACACAGTACACACTCAGTACACTCAGTACACCCAGTACACACTCAGTACACTCAGTACACCCAGTACACACTCAGTACACTGACATTGAGCATCCCTACATTCATTTACTTTAGCCATTACCATCAGTATCAGTGAACTGCACCAAGTGTAACCATATACTGTTAAATACTGCAGTAGATGATACCCTCTACTGCGTTCTCTGTAGTAGTACACAGTAGAAGTACGTGCAGGTGAGCCTCCGGTCCAGGTGTGTCTCTGATGTGTGTGTGCACCTATCGTATGATTTATTTTAGGATAGGAAAAGTGGTAGAGCAGAGCCCGAGTCCAAACTGAAACCCTCTTTTAGGTCCATCACTGCCACCTCCGACCTCAAACGCCGTAAGGCCTCCGGGGACGCAACGGTAAGGAGACGAAGACACCTCCACCTGTCCTCCACCTCCATCTTCTAGCCTCAACCTGTCCTCCATCTTCTGTCCTCCATCGTCTGTCCTTCATCTTCATCTTCTGTCCTCCATCGTCTGTCCTCCATCTTCTTCTTCTTCTTTCCTCCTCCATCTTCTGTCCTCCATCTTCTATCCTTCATTTTCATCTTCTGTCCTCCATCTTCTGTCCTCCATCTTCTGTCCTCCATCTTCATCTTCTGTCCTCCATCTTCTGTCCTCCATCTTCTATCTTCATCTTCTGTCCTCCATCTTCTGTCTTCTATCTTCATCTTCTATCCTCTATTTTCTGTCCTCCATCTTTGTCTTTTGTCCTCCATCTTCTATCCTCCATCTTCTATCCTTCATTTTCATCTTCTATCCTTCATCTTCTGTCCTTCATCTTCTGTCCTTCATCTTCTGTCCTCCATCTTCTTCTTCTTCTTTCCTCCTCCATCTTCTGTCCTCCATCTTCATCTTCTGTCCTCCATCTTCTATCTTCATCTTCTGTCCTCCATCTTCTGTCTTCTATCTTCATCTTCTATCCTCTATTTTCTGTCCTCCATCTTCATCTTCTATCCTCCATCTTCTGTCCTCCATCTTCTATCCTCCATCTTCTGTCCTCCATCTTCTGTCCTCCATCTTCTATCCTCCATCTTCTGTCCTCCATCTTCTATCCTCCATCTTCTATCCTCCATCTTCTATCCTCCATCTTCTATCCTCTATTTTCTGTCCTCCATCTTTATCTTTTGTCCTCCATCTTCTATCCTCCATCTTCTGTCCTCCATCTTCTATCCTCCATCTTCTGTCCTCCATCTTCTGTCCTCCATCTTCTATCCTCCATCTTCTGTCCTCCATCTTCTATCCTCCATCTTCTATCCTCCATCTTCTATCCTCCATCTTCTATCCTCTATCTTCTGTCCTCCATCTTCATCTTTTGTCCTCCATCTTCTATCCTCCATCTTCTGTCCTCCATCTTCTATCCTCCATCTTCTGTGTCCTCCATCTTCTATCCTCCATCATGTCCTCCATCTTCTGTCCTCCATCTTCTATCCTCCATCTTCTATCCTCCATCTTCTGTCCTCCATCTTCTATCCTCCATCTTCTGTCCTCCATCTTCTATCCTCCATCTTCTGTCCTCCATCGTCTGTCCTTCATCTTCATCTTCTGTCCTCCATCGTCTGTCCTCCATCTTCTTCTTCTTCTTTCCTCCTCCATCTTCTATCCTCCATCTTCTATCCTCCATCTTCTGTCCTCCATCTTCTATTCTCCTTCTTCTGTCCTTTATCTTCTGTCCTCCATCTTCTATCCTCCATCTTTATCTTCTATCCTCCATCTTCTATCCTCCATCTTTATCTTCTATCCTCCATCTTTATCTTCTATCCTCCATCTTCTATCCTCCATCTTTATCTTCTATCCTCCATCTTCTATCCTCCATCTTTATCTTCTATCCTCCATCTTTATCTTCTATCCTCCATCTTCTATCCTCCATCTTTATCTTCTGTCCTCCATCTTCTATCCTCCATCTTTATCTTCTATCCTTCATCTTCTATCCTCCATCTTTATCTTCTATCCTCCATCTTCTATCCTCCATCTTCTATCCTCCATCTTTATCTTTTGTCCTCCATTTTCTATCCTCCATCTTCTGTCCTCCATCTTCTGTCCTCTATTTTCTGTCCTCCATCTTTATCTTTTGTCCTCCATCTTCTATCCTCCATCTTCTGTCCTCCATCTTCTGTCCTCCATCTTCTATCCTCCATCTTTTGTCCTCCATCTTCTATCCTCCATCTTCTATCCTCTATTTTCTGTCCTCCATCTTTATCTTTTGTCCTCCATCTTCTATCCTCCATCTTCTGTCCTCCATCTTCTATCCTCCATCTTCTGTCCTCCATCTTCTGTCCTCCATCTTCTATCCTCCATCTTCTGTCCTCCATCTTCTATCCTCCATCTTCTGTCCTCCATCTTCTATCCTCCATCTTCTATCCTCCATCTTCTATCCTCCATCTTCTATCCTCTATTTTCTGTCCTCCATCTTTATCTTTTGTCCTCCATCTTCTATCCTCCATCTTCTGTCCTCCATCTTCTATCCTCCATCTTCTGTCCTCCATCTTCTGTCCTCCATCTTCTATCCTCCATCTTCTATCCTCCATCTTCTGTCCTCCATCTTCTATTCTCCATCTTCTATCCTCCATCTTCTATTCTCCATCTTCTGTCCTCCATCTTCTGTCCTCCATCTTTTATACTCCATCTTCATCTTCTATCCTCCATCTTTATCTTCTATCCTCCATCTTCTATCCTCCATCTTTATCTTCTATCCTCCATCTTCTGTCCTCCATCTTTTGTCCTCCATCTTTTATACTCCATCGTCATCTTCTATCCTCCATCTTTATCTTCTATCCTCCATCTTCTATCCTCCATCTTTTGTCCTCCATCTTTTATACTCCATCGTCATCTTCTATCCTCCATCTTTATCTTCTATCCTCCATCTTCTATCCTCCATCTTTATCTTCTATCCTCCATCTTTATCTTCTATCCTCCATCTTCTATCCTCCATCTTTATCTTCTATCCTTCACCTTCTGTCCTCCATCTTTATCTTCTATCCTCCATCTTCTGTCCTCCATCTTTATCTTTTGTCCTCCATCTTCTATCCTCCATCTTCTGTCCTCTATCTTCTGTCCTCCATCTTCTATCCTCCATCCTTTGTTCTCCATCTTCTGTCCTCCATCTTCTATCCTCCATCTTCTATCCTCTATCTTCTATCCTCCATCTTCTATCCTCTATTTTCTGTCCTCCATCTTTATCTTTTGTCCTCCATCTTCTGTCCTCCATCTTCTATCCTCCATCTTTTGTCCTCCATCTTTTATACTCCATCTTCATCTTCTATCCTCCATCTTTATCTTCTATCCTCCATCTTCTATCCTCTATTTTCTGTTCTCCATCTTTATCTTTTGTCCTCCATCTTCTATCCTCCATCTTCTATCCTCCATCTTCTATCCTCCATCTTCTGTCCTCCATCTTCTATCCTCCATCTTCTATCCTCCATCTTCTATCCTCCATCTTCTGTCCTCCATCTTCTATCCTCCATCTTCTGTCCTCCATCTTCTATTCTCCATCTTCTGTCCTCCATCTTCTATCCTCCATCTTCTGTCCTCCATTCTCTGTCCTCCATCTTCTATCCTCCATCTTTTGTCCTCCATCTTTTATACTCCATCTTTATCTTCTGTCCTCCATCTTCTTTTTATGTCCTCCTCCATTCTCTGTCCTCCATCTTCTATCCTCCATCTTCTGTCCTCCATCTTCTGTCCTCCATCTTCTATCCTCCATCTTCTGTCCTCCATTCTCTGTCCTCCATCTTCTATCCTCCATCTTTTGTCCTCCATCTTTTATACTCCATCTTTATCTTCTGTCCTCCATCTTCTTCTTATGTCCTCCTCCATTCTCTGTCCTCCATCTTCTATCCTCAATCTTTATTTTCTATCCTCCATCTTTTGTCCTCCATCTTCTATACTCCATCTTTATCTTTTGTCCTCCATCTTCTGTCCTCCATCTTCTGTCCTTCATTTTCATCTTCTATCCTTCATCTTCTGTCCTTCATCTTCATCTTCTGTCCTTCTTCTCCTTCTTCTTCTTTCCTCCTCCATCTTCTGTCCTTCATCTTCATCTTCTGTCCTCCATCTTCTATCCTCCATCTTCTATCCTCCTCCATCTTCTTTCCTCCTCCATCTTCTGTCCTCCATCTTCTATCTTCATCTTCTATCCTCCTCCATCTTCTATCCTCCTCCATCTTCTGTCTTCCATCTTCATCTTCTGTCCTCCATCTTCTGTCCTTCATCTTCTGTCCTCCATCTTCTGTCCTTCATCTTCATCTTCTGTCCTCCATTTTCTTCTTCTTTCCTCCTCCATCTTCTATCTTCATCTTCTGTCCTCAATCTTTATCTTTTGTCCTCTATCTTCTATCCTCCATCTTCATCTTCTATCCTCCATCTTCTGTCGTCCATCTTCTATCCTCCTCCATCTTCTATCCTCCATCTTCTGTTGTCCATCTTCTATCCTCCATCTTCTGTCCTCCATCTTCTATCCTCCATCTTCATCTTCTGTCCTCCTCCATCTTCTGTCCTCTGTCTTCATGTCTCATCTTCTGTCCTCCATCTTCTATCCTCCATCTTCTATCCACCATCTTCTATCCTCCTCCATCTTCTATCCACCATCTTCTATCCTCCTCCATCTTCTATCCTCCATCTTCATCTTCTGTCCTCCTCCATCTTCTGTCCTCTGTCTTCATGTCTCATTTTCTGTCCTCCATCTTCTATCCTCCATCTTCTGTCCTCCATCTTCTATCCTCTTCCATCTTCTATCCTCCATCTTCTATCCTCCATCTTCTATCCTCCATCTTCTTCATATCTGTCGCGTTTCTTCCATCAGTTCTTCGGTTCTTCTGTCCTCCATCATCTCCTCGTTGACCCATCATGGCCGCCGGTCTGTCAGTCGGCCATCTTTCCTCCACCAGACTCCGAGTTGGTTCGGTCGGGTCCGGTCAGCTCAGGGTTCCGTTGGTCGGTTCAAACGTCGTCCTCTTGCAAAGGAGAAGTTGAGGGTCAGACTGTGTGGTTCTTTCTCCTGTCCTGTCCTCGTCCTCCCTGTTGGTCTCCTCCTTCCTGTCCTGTTTCCTCTCCATCCATTAGCGTCCTCCACCACTTTAACTCCTCCTCCTCCTCCTCCGTCCTGCAGCTCGGCGCCACTTCCTGTCCTCTAACTCGTCTCTGTTTCAGCGTCCGCCTGGTTCCTCATCCCTGCAGGCTCATGTCTGGGCTTTGAATTTGAACTTCCTGTTTGACCGTCTGTCCTGACAGGTGACTTCCTGTCGGCTCTGAGCTCCTGGTTTCAACCCTCTGTCCTTCACACCTGAAACATTTTGCATCCAGACGTCCTGATTTAACAGGAAGGAGTCTCCCCTCAGGGGTTCAGTCTGTGGTTTCACAATAAAAGTCTGGTTCAGGACGCAGATCTCAGCAGGCCCATCCTCTCTGTGCTCATCTCTTTATTTCTATATGAGTGTTCTTCTTCTTCTCCTTCTCCTTCTTCTTCTTCTTCTTCTTCTTCTCTCAGTGGATTTGAATGGTGTCCAGACCACATGCTGTTCTACACACACACTGCCTCTGTCCTCCTCTGCAAGCACGACCGACTGTAGAACACCTCAAACATCTCAGACCTCCAGACAGCAGCCAGTCGACCAGACTCGCTCTCATCAGCAGCGGTCAACGGCTTTTACTCCAGTGCTGTGCTTCACTTTAGTCCGTTGCCTGAAGTTCTCAAGTTTCAAACAACAGAACGTCAAATCAGTAAACAAACATGTAAACAAGTCGGTCATGAACCCAAAATAACCAAGTTAAAAAAAACATCATTAGTATCAAAGACTAACAACAGCACACAAGCTAACATTAGCATTGAAAAGCATGTTAGCATTATGACGTAACCTTAGCTAAAATAAGCTAACATTAGCATTAAAACCCAATAAAAAATAACATATTGTTAGCGTAAGAAATGAATGCTGCCGTTAAAGGCTAACATCAGCTTGAGCTGATGTTAGCATTAAAATCAAACTTCAGCATAAAAAACGTTAAAACAGAAAAATGTTAGCATCAAAAAACAAATGTTAGCACAGCAAAATGTTAGCACCACAGTCTGTCAGAATAAAAAATATCATCAGCATCAAAAATATCTTGTGTTCAAATAAGAAATTAATGTTACTGTTGAAGCTAACATTAGCATAAAAAGATATTAGCATTGAAAAACAAGTTAGCATTATGACGTAACCTTAGTTAAAACAAACTAATATTAGCATTAAAACCCAATGTTATCTTAAACAATGTCAAAGAGAAGACTATTGTCAATTATACCAATGATGAAAATGATGTTAGCTTTAAAACAACCTTGTTCTAAATCTACTAAATCTAATGTTAGCATAAAATGTAGCCTTGTCATATAAATCTATAGGCATGTAAAACAACCTTCTTGTTAGCATAAGAAATGAACGCTGCCGTTAAAGATTAAACAATAAAATTATACTTTGGCATAAAAATGTTAAAACTGGAAAATGTTAGCCTCAAAAAACAAATGTTAGCACAACAAAATGTTAGCATTACAGTCTGTCAGAATAAGAAACTATCATCAGCATAAATAAGAAATTAGTATTACTGTTAAAGCTAACATTAGCATAAAAAGCTAAGATTAGCATTTAAAAACATTGACATTTTAAACAGGACCTTCAGCCTCTGTGTTTCCTGTTAGCATCAGACATCTGGAGGGTTGTGTAGTGAAAGCTGAGGACACCAGGCCGGTTCAGGGTTCTGTGTAGAACCCTTTAACGGGTGGACCTGCAGCAGAAAGCCGCCTTACATGATGTTCAGGTAAACTCAGCAGGTCTCAGCGCTGGGATCTGAACCGACGGCCAGAGTTCAGAGCTGCAGATGAAAGTTTAATGCTTCCTGACGGATTGGATCATAAGACTCGATGTTTAATTCATGAGCAGCGACTGAAACCTCCAGACTGAAGAACCCAGACAGACGTTCCTCCTATAGTCCTCCTGGAGGCCAAGAGGTTATCAGAACCTAAACGAACTGACTTGTTTGGTTAAATCTGTAAAACCGTAGAGAGAAAATGATGTTTACATTATCCATTCTTCTACAGTTCCAGCGCCCCCTACTGGACTGTTATTACTGCTCATTGTGTCGGGATGTTCAGGTTAAACCTGTAGAGTCAGAATGTTCCAGGTTCTTCCCCAGTGGATCCGTAGTTCAGTACTTCTGTTATTTACTGTTTAAAAAGGACGACATGCTTGATTATTGTTTCTATAAGGATGGATGACTGAGAACCTTCAGACGCCTTCATCACAACAACAGTCCTGTATTTTAGTTCTTCCACAGATTCATTAAAGGTCTTCTGGAGACGGGACGGAACCTGCTGGGTCATAAATAAACAAACAGGAAGTAGAGTTATCAGGTTTTCAATGTAGAAAGTTGTGTTCAACCAGTCGTCTTAGTTTCACAGCCTCTCATCTTCTCCTGAGTGATTCTAATCGACTACAGCTGCTGACTCCTCTGATCCAGTTTAAATAGAACCACTTGAAACCCTTGGGGGTTCAGACGGAACAAAGACTGAGGAGAGAAGGTGAGGCCTTTAACCGCAACAACACCAGACCTCCCATCAGCATGGAGGTGGCAGCATCATGCTCTGGGGCTTCCTGGACGTCCTTTTGGCCTGATTTCCAGACTGGCTTTGGACTTTCTTGGGACAGGTTGTTGTTTGGTTCGAGTCTTGGTTCTGGGCTGGTTTGGTCCTGGCTTAGGACTGGTTCCAGACTGTCTTGGTGGGTCTTAGACTCTTTTTAACCCCAACAACACCAGACCTACCATCAGCATGGAGGTGGCAGCATCATGCTCTGTGGAACTGGAGCTTCACACAAAGTCAATGGAACAATGAAGGAGGAGGATCAGAACCTAAAACCATCAGCAGAAGGTTGATGTGGGACACAGCTGGATGTTCCAACCAGACAATGAGCCCAAACACATCAAAGTGGTGAAGAAATGGTTCCATCAGGCTGGAATGAAGGTTCTAGACTGGTCCCCCCAAAGTCCTGACTTAGACCATCAAGAACCTGAAGGAACCAGTCTGAGTCATGGAGACGACACATTTAGATGGACTGAACCGGTTCTGACCAGAGGAGTCAAAGATGGACCAGAAGAACTGACCTGAGGAGGATTAATTTAACCAAATATTAACATTAATGTTTGTAGATTTATGATCCAGTAGACCCAGAAGACCTTTAATAAATCCATGAAAGAACCAAAATACAGGATTGTTGTTGTGACAAAGGTGTCTGAAGATCCTCAGTCCTCCAGGTCCTGGTCGTCCTCGTAGTTTCAATCGTAGCATCTGGACTTGCTTTAAAGCCTCTTGGATTGGAGGTGGAACGTCTTTGAGAAACCCAAGCAAGCTTCTTGAGGTCTTTCAATTTGAAGTCTCTCAGAAGATTTTCAAGGTGTTTCAGGCGGTTATGAGGTCTTTCTGGTGGTTTTCAAGGAGTTTGAGGTCTTTCAGAAGGTCTTCAAGGTCTTTAGGTAGATTTTAGAAGTCTTTCAGGAGGTTCTTGAGGTCTTAAGGGAGGTTTTTGAAGTCTTTAAATAGGTTTTCAAGATCTTCAAGGAGGTTGTTGATGACTTTAATTAATTATTCAAGACATCCAAGTAGATATTTGAGGTTTTGAGGTCTTCAAGGAGGCTTTTGAGATATGTAAGGACAGGAGTTTCTAGAAGACGTTTCAAGACGAGAGGTGAAACGTCTCCTAGCAACTGAAGCTAGTCCAGACGCTACGATTGAAGCTACGAGGACAAACATTGATGCTTCAGTGGTTCCATCATAGAGGTTCAGAGTTCTAGGAGTCACTGAACTTTAAACACGGACTCTACACGCATGTAAACTTCAGGTCATGACTGCAGCACAGTTCAGATCAGTGCATCACTAAATGATCCTGAACTGGATCATCTCGTAGTAATCAGCCTGACAACTGCAGTGTTTAGAGGTACTTCCTGTTGAGAACTGTGCTCCAGTAACTCAGTCCTGCAGCGCCCCCCGCTGTCTGCCTCCAGTACTACAGTGGGACGTGTTGCTGTGGTTTAAATGGTTCCCAGTCTGGAGTCCAGGGTGGAGCTAGTGGCAGCTGCAGACAGGCAACATGTGTGAAGGCTGCAGGGCTGGAGTAAAGTACTGTGATACTCCAGTACTGTGATACTCCAGTACTGTGATACTCCAGTACTGTGATACTCCAGTACTGTGATACTCCAGTACTGTGATACTCGCTGCACCGCTGCTGATCAGAGCTGGAATTCAAACAAACTTCTCAGCTGTTGTTGTTGTTGTTGTTGTTGTTGTTGTTGTTGTTGTGTAATTAATATGTGCATCTCTTGTGTCTTTGTAGCCGTATCCGACTGACATCACCGGACAGCTCAACCTATCAGATCCCTCCGTCAGCACCGTGGTCTGAGAGGAGGCGGAGCTTCACTGCTGCTGAGCCACAAAACACACAACATGGACACACAACATGGACACACAACACAAACACAACACAGACACACAACACAAATACACAACATGGACACACAACACGGACACACAACACGGACACACAACACAGACACACAACACAGACAACACAGACACACAACACGGACACACAACACAAACAACACAGACACACAACACAGATACACAACATGGACACACAACACAGATACACAACACAGATACACAACACAGACACACAACACGGACACACAACACGGACACACAACACAAACACAACACAGATACACAACACGGACACAACACAGATACACAACACAGACACACAACATGGACACACAACATGGACACACAACACAAACACAACACAGATACACAACACGGACACAACACAGATACACAACACAGACACACAAACACAGACACACAACATGGACACACAACACGGACACACAACACAGACACACAACACAAACACAACACAGACACACAACACAAACACAACACAGACACACAACACAGATACACAACACAGACACACAACATAGATACATCCAACGTAGAAAAACACGCTAATCGTCTGAACACACAGATGGACAGGATGAGAACATGTTGACATCAGGACTTTAGACAACGCCACACTGAGTCAACACACACACACACACACACACACACACACACACACACACACACACACACACACAGACACACACACACACACAGACACACACACACTTTCCACATGTCTATCTATACATGTGAGAACCACCACAGGGAGGTTTAACACCTCGGTCATCACAAAGATAGCAGCACTAATATAACACACACCCACACACCATCTGTCACCACACACACACACACACACACACACACACACACACACACACACACCCACACACCATCTGTCACCACAAACAAAACACACACACACACACACACACACACACTAGCCTTGCTCTGCTTGTAGCCTCCAACCAGAGGGTCTTTTATTTTGAAACAACTGATTCCAACTGGTTTTATTTTGGTAGTGATGTTGTACAGTTTGTTCTGTTTCCTGTTAATCACAATGATTGATCGCACCGACCTGGTTTTACATCCAGCTTATACTCATTACATTATACTGGTTCTATGTGGTTATTACTGGTTCTATCTGGCGACGCCTATGTTCTTCACTTAAACGCATAAAATCCAACACAGCTATTTCCTCTAAACGTGAACACAAACCAGACTATAAGGAACCTGTTGATGGGGAACCCGTCGATGGGGAACCCGTCAATGGGGAACCTGTTGATGGGGAACCCGTCAATAAGGACCCTGTTGATGGGGAACCTGTTGATGGGGAACCCGTCAATAAGGAACTCGTCGATGGGGAACCTGTTGATGGGGAACCTGTTGATGGGGAACCCGTCAATAAGGAACGTGTTGATGGGGAACCTGTTGATGGGGAACCCGTCAATAAGGAACTCGTCGATGGGGAACCTGTTGATGGGGAACCCGTCAATAAGGAACTCGTCGATGGGGAACCTATTGATGGGGAAACCGTCAATAAGGAACTCGTCGATGGGGAACCTGTTGATGGGGAACCTGTTGATGGGGAACCCGTCAATAAGGAACTCGTCGATGGGGAACCTGTTGATGGGGAACCTGTTGATGGGGAACCCGTCAATAAGGAACTCGTCGATGGGGAACCTGTTGATGGGGAATCTATTGATGGGGAACCCGTCAATAAGGAACTCGTCGATGGGGAACCTGTTGATGGGGAATCTATTGATGGGGAACCCGTCAATAAGGAACTCGTCAATAAGGAACGTGTTGATGGGAACCCGTCAATAAGGAACCTGTTGATGGGGAACCTGTTGATCGTAAAGTTAATTGTTATGAGTGTGTTTGGGTCGAGCCTCTGGGACAGGAAGTTTATCAGAACTACAAACATGTCCTGAGTCACTAAACCTGACTGAGGCTGATGGGTAATGTAGTTCTCAGGGAGATACATTGATGAGGAGAAAACCTGATCTTTTGGATCAATGATTCAGAAAACGTGTTGTTCAGGACGTTTGGTAAAACTTTATTTAAACCTCCTCCACTGACTTAGCATTCATAATTAGCATTAGCACTGTAGTACACCTGTAGCAGGTGAGAGCATGTTGTGGTTTCAGATAGAACTCTTCAGTCTGCAGCTCTGCAGGAAACCTTCTGACAGGTCTGGGATGTTTGGATCAGCAGGAAGTGATGCTGTTTGCACGTGCTCAGTGCAGCTGTCACAGCTCTTAAAGAGACAGGCACAGTTTCCAGTGTCAGACACATCTCCATGTTTAACATGTCCAGAGTCTGAGTCCAAGGTTTAGGAAGGAGTTCAGGTTCAATGGAACATCTACAGTGAAGGAAGGTTTACAACGACTGGTTCATTAATTATATTATTATTATTATCAGTGACTGGTCGTCGTTAGCGTCACCGTGGGTTCATTATTACTGAACAGATTAGAACAGGACATGTTAGTTACTGACAGCTGTGTTTCCTTTATTACATGTTTATGTGGACTGATTAGAAGCAGGGCTGAGGTCAGATCTCCTCTGTAGGTTCAGATCAGTTTAACATCGTATTTAATGGTTCAGACGACAGACAGCAGCGCCCCCTGCTGTCTGTCTCCATGGAAACACATGAACTAGAGCTGATGACTGAGTAATGATGAGCTCATGGAGAACAAAGCTGTGAGGTCAGACGTCTGCAGAGCTGCTGCTGTTCTCTGTTCTGTGTTTCAGCAGCGTCACAACGTTAACGGACGTTTCACCGTCGCTGTTTCAGGATCAGAGCAGCAGACATCGTTTCATAGTTCAGGTTCTCACAAAGCTACAACAAACTTCCTGATCCCGGAGGCTCCGCCCACCGTCCCAGGGCCTGCTGGGAGTCGTAGTCACTGCCCCTCCCCCTCTGATGTCAGTCTCTGTCTACCTCCTCAAACACGACCTGCCAATCAGAAACTGATGTCCTGTGGAAACCTCCGAACTCCAGCAGGTCTGCTGTCACAGGCCCGCTGGAGTTAGGAGGTTTCCACGCTGCAGAAGCGCTGTAGCTGCCACGAATACACAACAAGCCGAGAGCGTCACCGAGAACAGGAAGGCTTTTATTCTGAAGGACGATTCAGGTGTGTTTCCCTCACCTTTGAGTCTCAGCTTCCTACTGTTGTATTTACACTTACTGCAGTTCAACCTGTGTGAAAACCCACAGTTCAGTCCAGAAACACACAACAACACACACTAACACACACACTAACACACACACTAACAGACACACTAACACACACACTAACACACACACTAACACACACTAACACACACACTCTAATAAATCTGATCTTTACTTTATGACCTGCGTTTCCATTCAGCTCATTTAGCTGCGTTTGTCTAACATGTGACCTGGACGTGGTCTAGACTCCAGCTGGTCTTCATAGGGAGTCTAGGTGGAGCCTCGCTGTCCCCCATAGTATGTTTACATGCAGCTGCAGAGCGTCACACGTGTTAGAGTGGACATACATACATGTAAACGTTCTCATCAGAGCAGCAGGAACCTGGAGACGTTCTCCTCCAGGATGTTCCTGTTCCTGTGGAAGTGACACAGTCCAGACTCACCTGGTCTGAGGTCTACAGGTGTCAGCTTGATTCTGTTTGGTTCTGGTCCTGGTCCTGGTCCTGATTGTAGTCCTGGATCTGATTCTCATCCTGGTTCTGGTCCTAGTCCCGGATCTGGTTCTGGATCTGGTCCTGGATCTGGTTCTGGCCCTGTCTTGGTCCTGGACCTGGTCCTGGTCCTGATCCTGATTCTAATCCTGGATCTGGTTCTAGTCCTGGTCCTTGTTCTAATCCTGGTCCTGGTCCTGGTCCTGGTCCTGATCCTTTTCCTGGTCCCGGTCCCAGTCCCGGTCCTGGTCCAGCTGCTGAACTGGGGGACTCAGGTGAACTGTTGGGGGTCCGTCAGGTGAAGGTCTGATGCAGATCAAATATTGGTAGAGCTGCTTGTTCTCGGTGACGCTCGGCTTCGCTGCACATGTTGAGCCTGAAGCCGCCTCAGGTGAGCTGCTCCGACCCGCAGGTGGACTCACCTGATCCTCCACTAAGCCCCTCCCCCAGCCTCCTTTGGTTCATCACAGTTCATTGGTTCACCTTTAGACCCTGGAACGCTCCAACACGGTTACGCAAGTCTCACCGAGGCCAAACATGTTTTCATGGACGAGCAGCAGAACCTGTAAGTTAACGAGGCAACAGTTTGGTTCCTTCAGGGTTCGTTAAAGCACTAATTAAAGGCCTCACTCGTTAACAGAGACCAGAAATGACACGGCAACAAAACATACGTGTGGAAAAAACAGGTAAGAAATCAGTCATTTAGTGAAAGTCTGGTTGACTACGATGGTCTGAATATAAGACTACTGTGGTCTGAATATAAGACTACTGTGGTCTGAATATAAGACTACTGTGACCTGAATATAAGACTACTGTGGTCTGAATATAAGACTACTGAGGTCTGAATATAAGACTACTGTGACCTGAATATAAGACTACTGAGGTCTGAATATAAGACTACTGTGGTCTGAATATAAGACTACTGAGGTCTGAATATAAGACTACTGTGGTCTGAATATAAGACTACTGAGGTCTGAATATAAGACTACTGAATATAAGACTAATGAGGTCTGGACTTGCTTGAGTTTCTCGAAGACGTTCCACCCCTCGTCTTGGACTAGAGGTGAAACATCTTCTAAAAACCCAAGCAAGTCCAGATGCTATGATTAAAACCACGAGGACAACCATGACCTGGATCACTGAGAATCTTCAGACATATATTAGTTCTAAGTATCGGTCGTCAGTCAATCGATAATCAATAATGGCCATCAGCTGACCTATAAAATTTACAATATTTAAATGTCATTAAACTGTGGTGTTGATTATGAGCTACTAATTTAATCAGACTTTTATTTTGAAATCACCGAACAGGACAGGAGTTTAAAACTGATCAATCAACAGTATTGATTGTTGATTGATTGATTGATAGAGTGGATGTTGTTGGAGCAGCTCATCCTGGTGCTTCGATGTGATGTCACTGTTTTTATGTTTTTGATGATGATGATGATGTTGAAGATGTTTGTATCGATTGATCGTATTGATGTGTGATCGGAGACGAACGCTGACCGCAGTAGAAGAAGAACTCGTCGTGGTTCTGTAGAAGAAGTTTCCTCCTCTGTCCAGTCGACCTGAGCGTCGGCTCCTTTGGTTTGTCTTTGGTTTGTTTTTGGTTTTCTAAACGTTTGTCTGTATGAAGCCGACACTGTAGCTGCTCGACCATCGAGATCCACCTGAAACACCTTTAGAAGAAGTGAAATGTGACGTCGTGGAGGGTTCAGTGTATTTAACGAATCGACACCCTTCAGTTTGTTGCACTTTGTTGAATCCAGTCGATGTTTTTAGTGAAACTGAAACTTTAACCTGCGAAGCGTCAAATCTGTGAACAGCATCAACAGTTTCTGTAATAAATTCATATTTATTGACTTTAAACGTCTCTTTGTCTTTTCTTACGTTGTTCATTCGTCGTCGTTCCACTGAAAACCTTCTGGGAGGTGGGTTGGTGGGAGTGTAAGGGTACTTGGGGGGGGTATTTTGGATTGTTTTGGGGGTCATTGGGGGTATTTGGTAAGAGAGATGGGGGAGTTTACGGTGGTTGGTGGGAGTGTTTGGGGTAGTTTGAGTGGTTTTCAGGGTGGTTGATGGGAGTCAGGTATGTCTGGGGGAGTTGGTAGGAATGTCGGGGTACTTGATGGGGTAGTTTGGGTGGTTTTGGGGACATTGGGGCAGAGTTTGGGGTATTTGGTAAGAGAGATGTCGGAGTTAATGGTGGTTGATGGGAGTCTTTGGTGTAGTTTGAGTTGTTTGGGGAGTATTTGGCAAGAGAGAGAGATGGGGTGTTTAGGGTGGTTGATGGGAGTGTTTGGGGTATTTGGCTGGGAGTTGGGTAGGTCTGAATGGGTTGGTGGGAGTGTCAGGTACTTGGTGTAGTAGTTTGGGTGGTTTTGAGGGTCATTGGGGTGGAGTTTGGGGGTATTTGGTAAGAGAGATGGGGGAGTTTGTGGTGGTTGTTGGGAGTCATTGGGGTAGTTTCAGTGGTTTTGGGGTATTTGGTTGGGAGTCGGGTAGGTCTGAATGGGTTGGTGGGAATGTTCTGGTACTTGGTGTAGTAGTTTGGGTGGTTTTGAGGGTCATTGAGGTGGAGTTTGGGGGGTATTTGGTAAGAAAGATGGGGGAGTTTGTGGTGGTTGGTGGGAGTGTTTAGGGTAGTTTGAGTGGTTTGGGGGGTCATTGGTGGGTATTTGGTAAGACAGATGGGGGAGTTTAGGGTGACTGATGGGAGTGTTTGGAGTAGTTTGAGTGGTTTTGGGGTATTTGTCTGGGAGTCAGGTAGGTCTTGGGGCGTTGGTGGGAGTGTCATGTACTTGGTGGGGTAGTCTGAGTGGTTTTGGGGGTCACTGGAGTGGAGTTTGGGGGTATTTGGTAAGAGAGACGGGGAAGTTTAGGGTAGTTGTTGGGAGTCTCTGGGGTAGTTTGGGAGGGTAGGAATGGCTCTGGGGTATTTGGTCGGCTCGCTGGGTGGTTTTGGGCGACACGTCCAGCTCCCGGTCTTAGGTCTTGTTTTTGTTTCTTCCTGTTTTATTTTTACAACTTCCTGTTTTGAGTCCATACTCACCTTCTGTCTGGTTTCAGGTCTCTTGAGGCTCCCTGGTCTCACCTGCGTGATCACCTGAGTGTCAGGGTTCTTATGCTCGCTCTTGTTCCTGTGACTGGTGGGGGTGTTCAGGGTTTTTGGAGGTTGGGGCTGTTGGTAGGTGTGGTTCTGGGGTGGTTCTGGTGATACTTGAACAGGAAGTTTGGTGATTGATCGGGGAATTTTAAGGAATGTTTTGGCTTATTCAGTAGGGTAGTTGGGTAGTTTTGGGGGGTATTTGGTGGGGTAGTTTGGGGAAGGTTGGGGCTTATCGGTGAGAGAGTTTTAGAGAATAGTTGCATAGGAATGTTTGGGGGTATTTGGTAGAGTCGGGTGGGTTGGGGTGGTTGATGGGAGTGTTTGGAGGGTATTAGGTGGGGTAGTTTGGGGAAGGTTGGAGGATTCATGGGAATGCTTCGGGGCATTTGGTAGGTTAGTTAACTGGTTTGGGGTGATGGGAGGAAGGAAGGAACTGGAGTTTATTCTGAGGGTATCTTAGGGTCCCTGGGGGTATACTTGGTGGAGGTGTGTTTCGGTGGGGTCTTCGGGGGGTTGATGGGATGATTGTTGGTGTTTTTGGAGATGTTCAGGGGGTGAGTTTGGGGGTGACTGATGGGATGTTTTTGGGGCATTTGTCGGGGAAGATTGAGGGGTTTGATGGGTATTTACTGAGAGTCTGGGGGTATTTGTTGGGTGAGTTTGGGGCACTAATATTCTGGGGTATTTGTTGGGGCAGTTTTAGGGCTATTGGGGTGTTTAGAGGGAAGTGACGCCATCATTTATCTGGTGGCCCTTTGGAGGGTCCTGAGCCCCAGTTTGAGACTCACTGGACTAAACAGCAGAGTCAAGAACTCTTACTGCTGATGCTACGTGATGTACTTCTACTTGTACTGCAGTAGAATGAACTAAAGTACTACTTGTACCTCGTCGCTGCTGCTGTCCAGACTGAACTGTGGTGACCTCAGTCCATCCGGTCGACTCCAGAGTCTCACTTTTATTTGTTCTGGTTTCGACTCAACCTTCAGCTACAACCTCAAATATTGACTCTGAGGTCAGACTGGAGTCACAGTGGAGGATTGTGGGAGCTTGAGTCCATCAGAGCAGCACTGAGGTTACGACCGGTGCGTTTTCCAGGAATCTGGTTTGTAGTAAAACTTCTGGGAGGTTTCTGTTTTACAGTTTCACGTGTTGGTTCAGCGTCTCGGTTTGGTCGCTGGTGGGAGGCTTTTTAGTGTGTTTGGGGGACGTTGGAGTACTTTGGGGGTCTTTGAGGTACTTGGGGGCGGTGTTTGGAGTAGTTGTGTGTTTTTAGAGGGAGGTTTTGAGGTATTGGGGGCATTTTTGTGTTTCTGGGGGGCCGTTGTGGAACGTTCAGGAGGTCTGCGGGTTTCAGAGGAAGGTTTTGGAGAGCTGCTGGGAGGTCGTCAGGTTGAGTTTGGTGGTTTTTGGGGGCACATTTGGGGTATTGAGGCAGTATTTTGGGGGTGTTTGAAGCAGGTTTGTGTCCTTTAGAGGGCAGTTTGGGATGTTCTGGGGTAACGGAGGCAGTTACAGGTTCTTTGGGGCCGTTCTGGGGTGTTGGAGGGACGTTGTGGGGTTGAGTTTTGTGTTTTTGAGGACAGTTTTGGAGCACTGGGGGGATGTTTGAGGTTCTGGTGGCAGATCTGGGATACTGGATGGCTTTGGGGTAGTGGAACCAGTGTTGTGTTCTCTCAGGTTAGTTTTGGGGTATTATGGGACAGACTTGTATTATTTTAGAGGGTAGTTTGGGGTATTAGAGGTACTTAGAAGTTCTGTGGGGTGTTTGTGGTACTTAGTGGGGGTTTGTGTTTGTTTAAAGGGTTTATTGGAGGCGGTCTTGGTTTGGGGGTATTATGGGGCAGGTTTGTGGTGTTGGGTTTCTGTGAACTTAGCTGCAGACTGTCTGTTGACTCTGTCAGTCTGAAGGTCATCAGACTGTCTGATCAGCTGCTGTGATTGGCTGAGGAGGATGTGGGCGGAGCCACAGACAGCAGAAGAGGGTCCAGGTGTTTGTTCTCCACCGCAGAAGAAGAGGAGACGCAGCAGCGACACCACAGAAGAAGAGCTGAGAGGTGAAGTGACACTTTATTTATCATCACTCTGGTTTCAAGCGTCTTTATTGATTAATCTGCTGTTTAAATGATCCGAGGAACTTACCAGGTTTTCTCAGCATCCAGCTGCTGATGAGGTCTGTCAGTGGAAAACCTCGTATCTCCAACATGGAGACTTTTAAGCTGAAAAACCTGAAACTTCCTTTTAGTTAGTTTTAGTCTGAAACACAAACCAGACATGTGACATGTGATCCGTGTGCTGCGCTCGCTGGTCGTCACGGTAACCCTGAAGCCCTTTGGTCGGTTGCCGTGGTAACCCCTGGTTATTTTTAGAGCTGAGAATGAAGCAGAGCGGCGAGGAAGAGGAGGAGGAGGAAGAGTGAACACAGAACATCTGTGATCTAATATCTGAATAATCCTCCTTCAAGGAGGAACCTGGAAGAACCTGGAGGAACCTGGAGGTTGTTGAAGACGTTCAGTGAGTTCTGCAGGTTCCCTCAGGAGGTTCCAGGTGTTTCTCTGAGGTTCTTTAAGGGTTCTTGAAGGGTCTTCAGGGGTCCTTGCAAAGCTTCCAGGATTATTGAGGCTGTTGTTTGGTTTTTAAAGGGTTCTCTGAGTGTTCTGTGAGGAGGGGAGCAGAACCAGTAAATTAGAAGATGAATAACTAACAACAGTCATGTTTAGAATGAGTCATTAGGTCAGGGATCACTGTCACAGCTACACTGCCTGCAGTACAACCTAATGCAAACCCTGTCTGATGACATGCGGTGACTCGTGGTTCGAATGATTCCAGTCTGATCCAGGATCCTGTTTTAAACAAGCTAAACCCCTGAAGGCCTTCACGTGGAGTCGTCTTGTCTCTTAAACCTAGTTTAACTTCAGCTTTAGTGTCCTGAAGCTGCTGCTTTGATGTTCACCTTCTGGAACCTCCTCCCAGTGTCTCTGGTTCTTCTGACTCTAATTAACTTTAGTTCATTTCCTGATCAGCAGCTTTTCTCCTGCTGACCCTCAGGTTTACTCTGTGGCCCTTTGTGGGGCCTCGACCCCCAGGTTGAGCCCACAGGTCCAGAGACTAGAGGATCTTCTCCACTGACGTTCCTGTTTCTGATCTCAGCTCAGGTTCAGCTGATCTCCAGACGCCTCCAGAGCCTCCAGATGTCTTCGTCTCCGAGCAGATCTGAGCTCAGACCTTCTGGACTGAAGCGTTTGTGTTTGTGGCTCCACCGCTGCTCCTCCTCCTCCTCCTCACCTGCTCCTCTTCTTCCTCCCCCCCTGGGCCTCCCCGTCTCCTCCCCTCCGTCTCGCCGCCTCCCCCTGCTGGTCGTCCTGCTGCTCTGCGTCCTGCTGCTGATGGTGCTGCTGCTGCTGTGGAACTACGACTGTCTGTTCATCTCCAGGATCTGCTTGGCGGGGGAGGAGGGGGGAGACGGGGGGGAGGCGGGGTCATGACCTCACACACCTGGAGATCACCTGGAACTGAACTGAACTGAAGAGAAACAACCTGGAACACATTCACAGACTGAAACAAAGGTTCTGTTCAAAGATCCACTTGTTGTTGTTTGGAACCAAAATTGAGTTTTGTCTTTTATATATTAACCTTCAAAATAAAAGCCTGTGAAGAAACTTTAGAGGTTCAGTATCTCCACAATAAAATCAA
Organism: Dascyllus trimaculatus; assembly: GCA_024666655.1. Lineage (NCBI taxonomy): Eukaryota > Metazoa > Chordata > Actinopteri > Pomacentridae > Dascyllus > Dascyllus trimaculatus. The sequence continues at coordinate 181,536 of CM045449.1, forward strand.
CTGACATGACACGAACACAGAATAGATTCACCAGATCAGAACGACTAAATGCATCCAGCAGAGGACCCAGTTTAACTAGTGGACCTTCAAAATTAAACAAAGTCCACAACCTTCAACCCAGGCTGGTCTAGAGTCTACATGAAGGTCCTGTCAGTGAGGATCTATTGATGGATCCATGGTTCTAATGAAACATCTCACCAACTGTTGAGGATCTAACATCAGCAGAACCTGATGAGAACCTAGTCTAGATGTTGGTGTTCATAGGGTCTAGATGTTGGTGTTCATAGGGTCTAGATGTTGGTGTTCATAGGGGTCTAGATGTTGGTGTTCATAGGGGTCTAGATGTTGGTGTTCATAGGGTCTAGATGTTGGTGTTCATAGGGGTCTAGATGTTGGTGTTCATAGGGGTCTAGATGTTGGTGTTCATAGGGGTCTAGATGTTGGTGTTCATAGGGGTCTAGATGTTGGTGTTCATAGGGGTCTAGATGTTGGTGTTCATAGGGTCTAGATGTTGGTGTTCATAGGGGTCTAGATGTTGGTGTTCATAGGGTCTAGATGTTGGTGTTCATAGGGGTCTAGATGTTGGTGCTCATAGGGGTCTAGATGTTGGTGTTCATAGGGTCTAGATGTTGGTGTCCATAGGGTCTAGATGTTGGTGTTCATAGGGTCTAGATGTTGGTGTTCATAGGGGTCTAGATGTTGGTGTTCATAGGGTCTATATGTTGGTGTCCATAGGGGTCTAGATGTTGGTGTTCATAGGGTCTAGATATTGGTGTTCATAGGGGTCTAGATGTTGGTGTTCATAGTGTCTAGATGTTGGTGTTCATAGGGTCTAGATGTTGGTTCATAGGGTCTAGATGTTGGTGTTCATAGGATCTAGATGTTGGTGTTCATAGGGTCTAGATGTTGGTGTCCATAGGGTCTAGATGTTGGTGTTCATAGGGTCTAGATGTTGGTGTTCATAGGGTCTAGATGTTGGTGTTCATAGGGGTCTAGATGTTGGTGTTCATAGGGGTCTAGATGTTGGTGTTCATAGGGGTCTAGATGTTGGTGTTCATAGGGTCTAGATGTTGGTGTTCATAGGGGTCTAGATGTTGGTGTTCATAGGGTCTAGATGTTGGTGTTCATAGGGGTCTAGATGTTGGTGTTCATAGGGTCTAGATGTTGGTGTTCATAGGGTCTAGATGTTGGTGTTCATAGGGGTCTAGATGTTGGTGTTCATAGGGTCTAGATGTTGGTGTTCATAGGGTCTAGATGTTGGTGTTCATAGGGTCTAGATGTTGGTGTTCATAGGGGTCTAGATGTTGGTGTTCATAGGGGTCTAGATGTTGGTGTTCATAGGGTCTAGATGTTGGTGTTCATAGGGTCTAGATGTTGGTGTTCATAGGGGTCTAGATGTTGGTGTTCATAGGGGTCTAGATGTTGGTGTTCATAGGGGTCTAGATGTTGGTGTTCATAGTGGTCTAGATGTTGGTGTTCATAGGGTCTAGATGTTGGTGTTCATAGGGTCTAGATGTTGGTGTTCATAGGGTCTAGATGTTGGTGTTCATAGGGTCTAGATGTTGGTGTTCATAGGGGTCTAGATGTTGGTGTTCATAGGGTCTAGATGTTGGTGTTCATAGGGGTCTAGATGTTGGTGTTCATAGGGGTCTAGATGTTGGTGTTCATAGGGGTCTAGATGTTGGTGTTCATAGGGGTCTAGATGTTGGTGTTCATAGGGTCTAGATGTTGGTGTTCATGTTGGTGTTCATAGGGTCTAGATGTTGGTGTTCATAGGTCTAGATGTTGGTGTTCATAGGTCTAGATGTTGGTGTTCATAGGGTCTAGATGTTGGTGTTCATAGGGGTCTACATGTTGGTGTCCATAGGGGTCTAGATGTTGGTGTTCATGGGGTCTAGATGTTGGTGTTCATGGGGTCTAGATGTTGGTGTTCATGGGGTCTAGATGTTGGTGTTCATGGGGTCTAGATGTTGGTGTTCATAGAGTCTAGATATTGGTGTTCATAGGGGTCTAGGTGTTGGTGTTCATAGGGGTCTACATGTTGGTGTTCATAGGGTCTAGATGTTGGTGTTCATAGGGGTCTAGGTGTTGGTGTTCATAGGGGTCTACATGTTGGTGTTCATAGGGTCTAGATGTTGGTGTTCATGGGGTCTGGATGTTGGTGTTCATAGAGTCTAGATGTTGGTGTTCATAGGGTCGAGATGTTGGTGTTCGTAGGGGTCTACATGTTGGTGTTCATGGGGTCTAGATGTTGGTGTTCATGGGGTCTAGATGTTGGTGTTCATAGAGTCTAGATGTTGGTGTTCATAGGGTCTAGATGTTGGTGTTCATAGGGGTCTAGGTGTTGGTGTTCATAGGGGTCTACATGTTGGTGTTCATAGGGTCTAGATGTTGGTGTTCATGGGGTCTGGATGTTGGTGTTCATAGAGTCTAGATGTTGGTGTTCATAGGGTCGAGATGTTGGTGTTCATAGGGGTCTAGATGTTGGTTCATGGGGGTCTACATGTTGGTTCATGGGGGTCTAGATGTTGGTTCATCGGGGTCTTGATGTTGGTTCATGGGGGGTCTACATGTTGGTTCATGGGGGTCTACTTGTTGGTTCATGGGGGTCGACATGTTGGTTCATGGGGGTCTACATGTTGGTTCATGGGGGTCTACATGTTGGTTCATGGGGGTCTAGATGTTGGTTCATGGGGGTCTAGATGTTGGTTCATGGGGGTTTAGATGTTGGTTCATGGGGGGTCTACATGTTGGTTCATGGGGGTTTACATGTTGGTTCATGGGGATTTACATGTTGGTTCATGGGGGTCTAGATGTTTGTTCATGGGGGTCTAGATGTTGGTTCGTGGGGGTCTAGATGTTGGTTCATGGGGGTCTACATGTTGGTTCATGGGGGTCTACATGTTGGTTCATGGGGGTCTATATGTTGGTTCATGGGGGTCTACATGTTGGTTCATGGGGGTCTAGATGTTGGTTCATGGGGGTCTACATGTTGGTTCATGGGGGTCTAGATGTTGGTTCATGGGGGTCTACATGTTGGTTCATGGGGGTCTACATGTTGGTTCATGGGGGTCTAGATGTTGGTTCATGGGGGTCTACATGTTGGTTCATGGGGGTCTAGATGTTGGTTCATGGGGGTCTACATGTTGGTTCATGGGGGTCTACATGTTGGTTCATGGGGGTCTACATGTTGGTTCATGGGGGTCTACATGTTGGTTCATGGGGGTCTACATGTTGGTTCATGGGGGTCTACATGTTCAGAACCATTCAGTTGATTAAAACACGTGTATTTATTTTTGCTGCAGCTCTAAAATGAACTGATATAATAAAACAACAGTTTCTAATTTTTAAAGTCTTTATTCTTTAAAAGAATCCTTTAATCTGTGAAACCAAATAAAGGACTTTATAAATCTGCTGAATCAGTCAAAGACCGTCTCCAGGTGGAACCAGAACCTGTCCAGACGTGTTCTAACAGCAGATAATAACTGAGCAGAACCGCAGCCGCCACAAACCCTCAATTACAGAACTTCTCCTGTGTGGGGAAACACGGGGCTTAAAGCCACAGCAGCACAGAGTCCTCCAGAACCAGGACCAGCAAACAGAACCAGAACACAGAACCAGGACCAGGATCAGAACATGGGGGTAGAAATAAAACCAGAAAACCAAACTAGAAAACAGAACGAGTAAAAATTACAAATCAGAACCAGAAACACAGAATAAAGAACTGAAAACATGGTCAGACCAGAACCAGAACCAGAACCAGGGTCAGAACATCTACACTATACAGAACTATAAACCTCCTGAAGGATCCGGTTCAGCTGTTGGTTCTTGTCTGAGGAGAACAGCTGAGACCTCCAGACTGTCAGGTGGGACTCACTGAGAGAGGAACCAGAACCACAGCTTTTCAAAATAAAACAAAACATTCTCGACACTAAATGAAAGCTGTTCACAGAGAATCCACGTTTATAGAGTCTGAACTTCAGCTGTAAGTTATTGAGGTCATCAGTAAACTCAACAAAATAATAATAATAATAGTCAAATAAATGTGACGTTTGACTAAATATAAGTTTAGAAACTATAAAGAGCAGCTTGTAGGAACACGACAGACGCGTGTTCAGACTCATATGAAGTGAACTATTACAGAATAAAACCCTAAAACCTTTCCTTGGTTTTAATAAATGTGGACATTAATCAGACTGAAGTCATCAAACATCTTTTATTCTCATGTTGATGTCAGTTTTATCTCCCTCTTTAAAATGTCATCACTGTTGATTTGCTGCTTTTATTTTGATATTTTTTATATCTTCTGTCTTTAAACTGAATCAAAGTCTTTCAGAAGGAACTTGAAGTAAATCTACACAGCCTCAGGCTTTTATTGTGAAGGGCAGGAGGGATCTGTGTTTTATTGTGGAGGGCTTGACAGCGGGTCTCGTGCGTGTGATCAGCTGTCTGCAGCTCAGTCTGGTTCTGTTCGGGTTCAGGTCTGGTTCCTTCTGACTCTCCTGGATCCGGAATGTAAGGTTCGGCTCTGAGCTCTCTCCCGGACACTGACCCGGTTCGACCCGGCAGCTCCGGTCGGCCCCCCGTGTTGTGAACGGACCCAGAGTCCCGGTGAAGATGCGGGTCCTGGTTCTGCTGGCTGTCTGTGTGACCCTCCAGTCGTGCCGGGGGCTCCCCAGCAGGCTGCCCGCCCTCGGCGCCTCTTCTCCCGGCCAGCTGTCCCTCTCAGACCCGCTGCTGGACTACGACCGGCTGGATGAGGAGCTCGGCGGCGGGAACCGGACCGGCGGGGCGGAGCGCTGCGGGCCGTGTGAGCCGGACCTGTGCCCGGAGACCCGCGGCTGCCGGGCCGGACTGGTCCCGGACCCCTGCGGCTGCTGCCTGGAGTGCGGGAACCTGGAGGGACAAGCCTGCGACCCGGGAGACCGGAGCCTCTACTACGGGCTCTGCGGCTCCGGGCTGCGGTGTGAGGCGGAGCGGAGACCCGCAGGAGGAGCACCGGGACCGGAGGAGGAGGAGGAGGAGGAGGAGGAGGAGGAGGAGGCGGTGTGCGTGTGTGAGGAGCAGCAGCCGGTCTGCGGGTCGGACGGAACCACGTACCTGAACATGTGTCAGTTCAGGGAAGCTTCGTTCTCCAACCCGGAACTACAGAGCAGAGGGAGGAGCCCCTGTAGGACAGGTAGGAGCACCTGGACACACCTGGACACACCTGGAGGTCACCTGTTAGACACTGTAAACACAAACAAACAAACCAGCAGGACCAGTAAACAGCTCCGTTCCAGTCAAATCGAATAAAATCACTTCAGTGAACAGTTTGTGCTTTAATCTGATTTAATGAGAGATTTTATGTTTGTTATTTTAATGCTTCATTAAATACATGAACACATAAAAACACTGAATGATGTTAGAATCATTTACACTCATGAAGACGTGGAAACACTCAGACGCCTTCTGTCTGTTTTATATTTGGAGATTTAAAAACGACCAGAGACAAATGAAGACATTAATCCTTTCATAGTCCTTTAGGAGATTCGCCTGGTCCATAACCATCAGCAGCTGTCCTCTGAAGTCCTCTAAAGTCCTCTGAAGTCCTCTAAAGTCCTCTAGACTCATCTAAAGTCCTCTAAAGTCCTCTGAAGTCCTCTAAAGTCCTCTAAAGTCCTCTAGACTCATCTAAAGTCCTCTAAAGTCCTCTCAAGTCCTCTAAAGTCCTCTAAAGTCCTCTCAAGTCCTCTGAAGTCCTCTGAAGTCCTCTGAAGTCCTCTGAAGTCCTCTAGACTCATCTAACGTCATCTAAAGTTCTCTAACTGTAAAGTTCAGCTCATTCTAGGATCTCACTTGTTGCTCTGATTGCTGTCCAGCCTGGGTCTGGTCCTGCTGGTCGCTCTGTGTCTCTCTGGTCTGTCCTTTTATTCTAAACTAATTCAGAATGAAAGTTAAATTAAACTGTGAAATGTGGATCAGTTCCTCCAGTGTCTGGTTTAGTCCACAGACCTTCAGTTTACAGAACCATTCTCAGTGAGGACGTCTAAACCACAGGGCTGAGTCTGTAGGACGTCTGACAGCGACCTGATTGATGGTTGCAGCTCTAATTAAAGCTCAGAGGCTGGACGGAGGCTTCATCCTCAGCCAGGCTCTTCTGTTCCGGGTCTCCTCTGTGGGAACCTGACAGTGTTTCTGTTTGTTCAGCAGCAGATGGCAGATTTATGGAGGCAGCTTCTTGTGTTCCTGAGCTTCCCTCCAGCTGTGACAAACATCCACATTCTCTGCTGCTGGTTACTGAGCGCGCTCAGTGTGTCTCTGTGTCCTCGACTGAGTCAGGAAATGCAGCAGGATCCATCGTAAAGTCAGGACCACATTACCGAGTCCTGAAGGCCCCGGATCCTCAGCTGCTGTCTGAGGCTGCAAAAACCATCAACAACAACAGGGACCCAGTGTAAAACCAGTTTAGACCCAGTTTAGAACCAGTTTAATTAATAATTTCAATAAACAGTTGCTAGCCGATAGTTAGCTAAAGGTAATAAACCATTGTTACAGTTAGCTAAAGGTAATGAACAGTTGGTGTAGTTAGCTAAAGGTAATGAACAGTTGGTTTAGTTAGCTAAAGTAATGAACAGTTGGTGTAGTTACCTAAAGTAATGAACAGTTGGTTTAGTTAGCTAAAAGTAGTAAACAGTTGGTATAGTTAGCTAAAGTAATGAACAGTTGGTTTAGTTAGCTAAAGGTAATGAACAGTTGGTGTAGTTAGCTAAAGGTAATGAACAGTTGGTGTAGTTAGCTAAAGGTAATGAACAGTTGGTGTAGTTAGCTAAAGTAATAAACAGTTGGTGTAGTTAGCTAAAGGTAATGAACAGTTGGTTTAGTTAGCTAAAAGTAGTAAACAGTTGGTATAGTTAGCTAAAGTAATGAACAGTTGGTATAGTTAGCTAAAAGTAGTAAACAGTTGGTACAGTTAGCTAAAGGTAATGAACAGTTGGTTTAGTTAGCTAAAGGTAATGAACAGTTGGTATAGTTAGCTAAAGTAATGAACAGTTGGTGTAGTTAGCTAAAGTAATAAACAGTTGGTGTAGTTAGCTAAAGTAATAAACAGTTGGTGTAGTTAGCTAAAGTAATGAACAGTTGGTGTAGTTAGCTAAAGTAATAAACAGTTGGTATAGTTAGCTAAAGTAATGAACAGTTGGTGTAGTTAGCTAAAGTAATAAACAGTTGGTGTAGTTAGCTAAAGTAATAAACAGTTGGTGTAGTTAGCTAAAGTAATGAACAGTTGGTGTAGTTAGCTAAAGTAATAAACAGTTGGTGTAGTTAGCTAAAAGTAATGAACAGTTGGTATAGTTAGCTAAAGTAATGAACAGTTGGTACAGTTAGCTAAAGTAATGAACAGTTGGTACAGTTAGCTAAAGTAATGAACAGTTGGTGTAGTTAGCTAAAGTAATAAACAGTTGGTGTAGTTAGCTAAAGTAATGAACCATTGGTACAGTTAGCTAAAGTAATAAACAGTTGGTGTAGTTAGCTAAAGTAATGAACAGTTGGTGTAGTTAGCTAAAGTAATGAACAGTTGGTGTAGTTAGCTAAAGTAATGAACAGTTGGTGTAGTTAGCTAAAGTAATAAACAGTTGGTGTAGTTAGCTAAAGTAATGAACCATTGGTACAGTTAGCTAAAGTAATAAACAGTTGGTGTAGTTAGCTAAAGTAATGAACAGTTGGTGTAGTTAGCTAAAGTAATGAACAGTTGGTGTAGTTAGCTAAAGTAATGAACAGTTGGTGTAGTTACCTAAAGTAATGAACCATTGGTACAGTTAGCTAAAGTAATAAACAGTTGGTGTAGTTAGCTAAAGTAATGAACAGTTGGTGTAGTTAGCTAAAGTAATGAACCATTGGTACAGTTAGCTAAAGTAATAAACAGTTGGTGTAGTTAGCTAAAGTAATGAACAGTTGGTGTAGTTAGCTAAAGTAATGAACAGTTGGTATAGTTAGCTATAGTAATGAACAGTTGGTATAGTTAGCTATAGTAATGAACAGTTGGTATAGTTAGCTATAGTAATGAACAGTTGGTATAGTTAGCTAAAGTAATAAACAGTTGGTGTAGTTAGCTAAAGTAATGAACAGTTGGTGTAGTTAGCTAAAGTAATAAACAGTTGGTATAGTTAGCTAAAGTAATGAACAGTTGGTGTAGTTAGCTAAAGTAATGAACCATTGGTACAGTTAGCTAAAGTAATAAACAGTTGGTGTAGTTAGCTAAAGTAATGAACAGTTGGTGTAGTTAGCTAAAGTAATGAACAGTTGGTACAGTTAGCTAAAGTAATAAACAGTTGGTGTAGTTAGCTAAAGTAATGAACAGTTGGTATAGTTAGCTAAAGTAATGAACAGTTGGTATAGTTAGCTATAGTAATGAACAGTTGGTGTAGTTAGCTAAAGTAATGAACAGTTGGTATAGTTAGCTAAAGTAATAAACAGTTGGTGTAGTTAGCTAAAGTAATGAACAGTTGGTATAGTTAGCTAAAGTAATAAACAGTTGGTATAGTTAGCTAAAGTAATAAACAGTTGGTGTAGTTAGCTAAAGTAATGAACAGTTGGTATAGTTAGCTAAAGTAATAAACAGTTGGTATAGTTAGCTAAAGTAATGAACAGTTGGTGTAGTTAGCTAAAGTAATGAACCATTGGTACAGTTAGCTAAAGTAATAAACAGTTGGTGTAGTTAGCTAAAGTAATAAACAGTTGGTATAGTTAGCTAAAGTAATGAACAGTTGGTTTAGTTAGCTAAAGGTAATGAACAGTTGGTTTAGTTAGCTAAAAGTAGTAAACAGTTGGTATAGTTAGCTAAAGTAATGAACAGTTGGTATAGTTAGCTAAAGTAATGAACAGTTGGTGTAGTTAGCTAAAGTAATAAACAGTTGGTATAGTTAGCTAAAGTAATGAACAGTTGGTGTAGTTAGCTAAAGTAATAAACAGTTGGTGTAGTTAGCTAAAGTAATAAACAGTTGGTGTAGTTAGCTAAAGTAATGAACAGTTGGTATAGTTAGCTAAAGTAATAAACATTTGGTGTAGTTAGCTAAAGTAATAAACAGTTGGTGTAGTTAGCTAAAGTAATAAACAGTTGGTGTAGTTAGCTAAAGTAATGAACAGTTGGTGTAGTTAGCTAAAGTAATAAACAGTTGGTGTAGTTAGCTAAAGTAATAAACAGTTGGTGTAGTTAGCTAAAGTAATAAACAGTTGGTGTAGTTAGCTAAAGTAATGAACAGTTGGTGTAGTTAGCTAAAGTAATGAACAGTTGGTATAGTTAGCTAAAGTAATGAACAGTTGGTGTAGTTAGCTAAAGTAATAAACAGTTGGTGTAGTTAGCTAAAGTAATAAACAGTTGGTGTAGTTAGCTAAAGTAATAAACAGTTGGTGTAGTTAGCTAAAGTAATGAACAGTTGGTGTAGTTAGCTAAAGTAATGAACAGTTGGTGTAGTTAGCTAAAGTAATAAACAGTTGGTGTAGTTAGCTAAAGTAATAAACAGTTGGTGTAGTTAGCTAAAGTAATGAACAGTTGGTGTAGTTAGCTAAAGTAATGAACATTGGTTAGTTAGCTAAAGTAATAAACAGTTGGTGTAGTTAGCTAAAGTAATGAACAGTTGGTGTAGTTAGCTAAAGTAATGAACAGTTGGTGTAGTTAGCTAAAGTAATGAACAGTTGGTGTAGTTAGCTAAAGTAATGAACAGTTGGTGTAGTTAGCTAAAGTAATGAACAGTTGGTGTAGTTAGCTAAAGTAATAAACAGTTGGTGTAGTTAGCTAAAGTAATGAACAGTTGGTATAGTTAGCTAAAGTAATGAACAGTTGGTGTAGTTAGCTAAAGTAATAAACAGTTGGTGTAGTTAGCTAAAGTAATAAACAGTTGGTGTAGTTAGCTAAAGTAATGAACAGTTGGTGTAGTTAGCTAAAGTAATGAACAGTTGGTGTAGTTAGCTAAAGTAATAAACAGTTGGTGTAGTTAGCTAAAGTAATAAACAGTTGGTGTAGTTAGCTAAAGTAATGAACAGTTGGTGTAGTTAGCTAAAGTAATAAACAGTTGGTGTAGTTAGCTAAAGTAATGAACAGTTGGTATAGTTAGCTAAAGTAATGAACAGTTGGTGTAGTTAGCTAAAGTAATAAACAGTTGGTGTAGTTAGCTAAAGTAATAAACAGTTGGTGTAGTTAGCTAAAGTAATGAACAGTTGGTGTAGTTAGCTAAAGTAATGAACCATTGGTACAGTTAGCTAAAGTAATAAACAGTTGGTGTAGTTAGCTAAAGTAATGAACAGTTGGTGTAGTTAGCTAAAGTAATGAACCATTGGTACAGTTAGCTAAAGTAATAAACAGTTGGTATAGTTAGCTAAAGTAATGAACAGTTGGTGTAGTTAGCTAAAGTAATGAACAGTTGGTGTAGTTAGCTAAAGTAATGAACCATTGGTACAGTTAGCTAAAGTAATAAACAGTTGGTGTAGTTAGCTAAAGTAATGAACAGTTGGTGTAGTTAGCTAAAGTAATGAACCATTGGTACAGTTAGCTAAAGTAATAAACAGTTGGTATAGTTAGCTAAAGTAATGAACAGTTGGTATAGTTAGCTAAAGTAATGAACAGTTGGTATAGTTAGCTAAAGTAATGAACAGCTGGTTTAGTTGGATAAAGATAATATACAGTTGGCATAGTTAGCTAAAGCTAGTAAACAGTTGGTGTAGTTAGCTAAAGATAATAAACAGTTGGTACAGTTAGTTTTGTATTTCCAACATATTAAAGCGTTACAGTTGAACTGATCAGAACTTCCTGAGTCGTTGTTCTCGTCTTCGTCTCACTTCAGCTTCATTGACCACATCTGGACTCTAAACACACATTAGCATGGAGGAAGTAGCATCCTGTGTCGTCTGCTCCTCCCTGTGATTACTGGATGGAGCTGCTTCCTGTCTGTCTGCTGGACTGAGTCAGACGGACGGACGGAGGTGCTGAAGGAAAACCTCACGCTCTGATCCTCCTGGTGGCCTGATCTCAGGGTTTAGTTATCAGTGTGCTGATGTTAAAGTAGAAAACAGGTCACGTGGTGGAATCAGCTGGTTTCAGGTGATCTGACATGACAAGGCCTCGTTCATAGTGAGCTGTCAGCCTGTCAGAACGGACAGAAACATTACTGGACAGCTGTTTAAAACGACAAAAACCTGCCTAAAGCCGCTCAGAGCCTGACACAGTGACTCAAACCTGTCCTAAAGGAGAAAGACGTGATCAAAACAAAAGACTCCAAAGTAAGAAGGATTTTAAAAACAGCCACAATGACAAAAACAACATCCCAAATTTAGTGACAAGAAATGTCAAAAAATAAGTCTCACCTGTCTGCCTCTGTCTCACCTGTGTGTCTCACCTGTGTGTCTCACCTGTGTGTCTCACCTGTGTGTCTCACCTGTGTGTCTCACCTGTCTGTCTCTCACCTGTGTGTCTCACCTGTCTGTCAGTTCCGGTCATTAAGGTTCCTCCTCAGAACCAGGTCAACGGGACCGGCAGTAGTCTGGTGTTTCTCTGCGAGGTCTTTGCGTTTCCGATGGCTCTGGTCGAGTGGAGGAAGGAGGGACGAGACGTCGTCCTGCCCGGAGACGACCCTCACATCTCCGTCCAGGTAGGACACACCTGAGCCTGTAGCCCCGCCCTCTTTTGAAGGGACAGTACAACATCTCGTTAAGACCCCTGAGTCAGATTAGAGCACAGACCTCCGAGACACTAACTGCTTTCTGATTGGCTCTTCTAGTCACGGGGCGGACCTCTTAAATTCGAGCTCTCCAGTTGGCTGCAGATCGAAGGGGCGGAGCCTGGAGACTCAGGAACCTATCGCTGCATAGCTCGCAACAACCTGGGATCAGTCTCCGCCTCGGCGGTACTGGGAGTTCTGGGAGCAGGTGAGACGAGTGGCAACACCTGAGTTTAGAACCCAAACAGAAAATAGATCTTTAAAATACTGAAATAAAAAAGTTTGACTACCTGTCTGACTGTATCTACCTGTCTGACTGTATTTACCTGTCTGACTGTATCTACCTGTCTGACTGTGTTTACCTGTTTGACTGTGTTTACCTGTCTGACTGTGTTTACCTGTCTGACTGTGTTTACCTGTTTGACTGTGTTTACCTGTCTGACTGTGTTTACCTGTCTGACTGTATCTACCTGTCTGACTGTGTTTACCTGTCTGACTGTATTTACCTGTCTGACTGTATCTACCTGTCTGACTGTATCTACCTGTCTGACTTTGTTTACCTGTCTGACTGTGTTTACCTGTCTGACTGTATCTACCTGTCTGACTGTATCTACCTGTCTGACTTTGTTTACCTGTCTGACTGTATCTACCTGTTTGACTGTGTTTACCTGTCTGACTGTATTTACCTGTCTGACTGTGTTTACCTGTTTGACTGTGTTTACCTGTCTGACTGTGTTTACCTGTCTGACTGTATCTACCTGTCTGACTGTGTTTACCTGTCTGACTGTGTTTACCTGTCTGACTGTATCTACCTGTCTGACTGTGTTTACCTGTCTGACTGTATTTACCTGTCTGACTGTATCTACCTGTCTGACTGTATCTACCTGTCTGACTTTGTTTACCTGTCTGACTGTGTTTACCTGTCTGACTGTGTTTACCTGTCTGACTGTATCTACCTGTCTGACTGTGTTTACCTGTCTGACTGTGTTTACCTGTCTGACTGTATTTACCTGTCTGACTGTATCTACCTGTCTGACTGTGTTTACCTGTCTGACTGTATCTACCTGTCTGACTTTGTTTACCTGTCTGACTGTATCTACCTGTCTGACTGTGTTTACCTGTCTGACTGTGTTTACCTGTCTGACTGTATCTACCTGTCTGACTGTGTTTACCTGTCTGACTGTATTTACCTGTCTGACTGTGTTTACCTGTCTGACTGTATTTACCTGTCTGACTGTATCTACCTGTCTGACTGTATTTACCTGTCTGACTGTATCTACCTGTCTGACTTTGTTTACCTGTCTGACTGTATCTACCTGTCTGACTGTATTTACCTGTCTGACTGTATCTACCTGTCTGACTGTGTTTACCTGTCTGACTGTGTTTACCTGTCTGACTGTATTTACCTGTCTGACTGTATCTACCTGTCTGACTGTGTTTACCTGTCTGACTGTGTTTACCTGTCTGACTGTATCTACCTGTCTGACTGTATCTACCTGTCTGACTCTATCTACCTGTCTGACTTTGTTTACTTGTCTGACTGTGTTTACCTGTCTGACTGTATTTACCTGTCTGACTGTATCTACCTGTCTGACTGTGTTTACCTGTTTGACTGTGTTTACCTGTCTGACTGTGTTTACCTGTTTGACTGTGTTTACCTGTCTGACTGTGTTTACCTGTCTGACTGTATCTACCTGTCTGACTGTGTTTACCTGTCTGACTGTATTTACCTGTCTGACTGTATCTACCTGTCTGACTGTATCTACCTGTCTGACTTTGTTTACCTGTCTGACTGTGTTTACCTGTCTGACTGTATCTACCTGTCTGACTGTATCTACCTGTCTGACTTTGTTTACCTGTCTGACTGTATCTACCTGTTTGACTGTGTTTACCTGTCTGACTGTGTTTACCTGTCTGACTGTATCTACCTGTCTGACTGTGTTTACCTGTCTGACTGTATTTACCTGTCTGACTGTATCTACCTGTCTGACTGTATCTACCTGTCTGACTTTGTTTACCTGTCTGACTGTGTTTACCTGTCTGACTGTGTTTACCTGTCTGACTGTATCTACCTGTCTGACTGTGTTTACCTGTCTGACTGTGTTTACCTGTCTGACTGTATTTACCTGTCTGACTGTATCTACCTGTCTGACTGTGTTTACCTGTCTGACTGTGTTTACCTGTCTGACTGTGTTTACCTGTCTGACTGTGTTTACCTGTTTGACTGTGTTTACCTGTCTGACTGTGTTTACCTGTCTGACTGTATCTACCTGTCTGACTGTGTTTACCTGTCTGACTGTATTTACCTGTCTGACTGTGTTTACCTGTCTGACTGTATTTACCTGTCTGACTGTATCTACCTGTCTGACTTTGTTTACCTGTCTGACTGTGTTTACCTGTCTGACTGTATCTACCTGTCTGACTGTGTTTACCTGTCTGACTGTATCTACCTGTCTGACTGTGTTTACCTGTCTGACTGTATTTACCTGTCTGACTGTGTTTACCTTTCTGACTGTATCTACCTGTCTGACTGTGTTTACCTGTCTGACTGTGTTTACCTTTCTGACTGTATCTACCTGTCTGACTGTGTTTACCTGTCTGACTGTGTTTACCTGTCTGACTGTGTTTACCTGTCTGACTGTATCTACCTGTCTGACTGTGTTTACCTGTCTGACTGTATCTACCTGTCTGACTGTGTTTACCTGTCTGACTTTGTTTACCTGTCTGACTGTATCTACCTGTCTGACGGTATTTACCTGTCTGTGTTTACCTGTCTGACTGTATCTACCTGTCTGACTGTGTTTACCTGTCTGACTGTATCTACCTGTCTGACTGTATTTACCTGTCTGACTGTATCTACCTGTCTGACTGTGTTTACCTGTCTGACTGTGTTTACCTGTCTGACTGTATTTACCTGTCTGACTGTATCTACCTGTCTGACTGTGTTTACCTGTCTGACTGTATCTACCTGTCTGACTGTATCTACCTGTCTGACTGTGTTTACCTGTCTGACTGTGTTTACCTGTCTGACTGTATTTACCTGTCTGACTGTATCTACCTGTCTGACTGTGTTTACCTGTCTGACTGTGTTTACCTGTCTGACTGTGTTTACCTGTCTGACTGTATCTACCTGTCTGACTGTGTTTACCTGTCTGACTGTATCTACCTGTCTGACTGTGTTTACCTGTCTGACTGTGTTTACCTGTCTGACTGTATTTACCTGTCTGACTGTATCTACCTGTCTGACTGTGTTTACCTGTCTGACTGTGTTTACCTGTCTGACTGTATCTACCTGTCTGACTGTATCTACCTGTCTGACTCTATCTACCTGTCTGACTGTGTTTACCTGTCTGACTGTGTTTACCTGTCTGACTGTATCTACCTGTCTGACTGTGTTTACCTGTCTGACTGTGTTTACCTTTCTGACTGTATCTACCTGTCTGACTGTGTTTACCTGTCTGACTTTGTTTACCTGTCTGACTGTATCTACCTGTCTGTCAGAGGAGCTGTCGTCCTACTTGGCCAACAGTGTGTCTGAGATGAAGCAGCTGATGGAGGCCACAGACTACGACCAGGACTTTTACTGACACCCAGGTGACATCACTTCCTCCGTCAGCGGCCATCACAGACTCAAAGACTCTTATTTTGAAACCAAAGAGGCGGAGCTCAGAGCTGCGGATCAGCTGATGAAGCCCAGACTGTTAACTGTTTCTATTATTCTCTGTATTCTGACATCACTCGGGGTCGTGACACGGAGACTCAGCATGTTGAACGTGTTGTTGACGTCGCAGGTTCGAGCCCGAGTCTCCTGTCGGCCCCGTCGGTGTGAAACTCTTCAATATTCTAATAAAAGGAAAACGGTCAGTCTCTGTTTCTGCTCCATCTGACTTCATGTTCACAGAGCTCAGCTTCATCAGCTGACATGGTCATCATGGAACCAGTGTTCATAACGAGGCGGCTGGAAAAAGGAAACCTGTAACATGGAACTGTTCCTGTCGAGACGAAGGAGTCCAGAGGAGTGTAAACAACAGATCCTCAGTCAAGACCACTGAGTCCCAGGTAAAGACCACTGAGTCCCAGGTAAAGACCACTAAGCCCCAGGTAAAGACCACTAAGTCCCAGGTAAAGACCACTAAGCCCCAGGTAAAGACCACTGAGTCCCAAGTAAAGACCACTGAGTCCCAGGTAAAGACCACTAAGGCCCAGGTAAAGACCACTAAGCCCCAGGTAAAGACCACTAAGCCCCAGGTAAAGACCACTGAGTCCCAGGTAAAGACCACTGAGCCCCAGGTAACGACCACTAAGCCCCAGGTAAAGACCACTCAGCCCCAGGTAAAGACCACTAAGCCCCAGGTAAAGACCACTAAGTCCCAGGTAAAGACCACTAAGCCCCAGGTAAAGACCACTAAGCCCCAGGTAAAGACCACTAAGCCCCAGGTAAAGACCACTGAGTCCCAGGTAAAGACCACTGAGCCCCAGGTAAAGACCACTCAGCCCCAGGTAAAGACCACTAAGCCCCAGGTAAAGACCACTAAGCCCCAGGTAAAGACCACTAAGTCCCAGGTAAAGACCACTAAGCCCCAGGTAAAGACCACTAAGTCCCAGGTAAAGACCACTAAGTCCCAGGTAAAGACCACTAAGTCCCAGGTAAAGACCACTAAGCCCCAGGTAAAGACCACTAAGTCCCAGGTAAAGACCACTAAGCTCCAGGTAAAGACCACTGAGGCCCAGATAAAGACCACTAAGTCCCAGGTAAAGACCACTGAGTCCCAGGTAAAGACCACTGAGTCCCAGGTAAAGACCACTGAGTCCCAGGTAAAGACCACTAAGGCCCAGGTAAAGACCACTGAGTCCCAGGTAAAGACCACTAAGGCCCAGGTAAAGACCACTAAGCCCCAGGTAAAGACCACTGAGTCCCAGGTAAAGACCACTAAGCTCCAGGTAAAGACCACTAAGCCCCAGGTAAAGACCACTAAGCCCCAGGTAAAGACCACTGAGTCCCAGGTAAAGACCACTCAGTCCCAGGTAAAGACCACTGAGTCCCAGGTAAAGACCACTAAGGCCCAGGTAAGGACCACTAAGCCCCAGGTAAAGACCACTCAGTCCCAGGTAAAGACCACTAAGCCCCAGGTAAAGACCACTAAGGCCCAGGTAAAGACCACTCAGCCCCAGGTAAAGACCACTAAGCTCCAGGTAAAGACCACTCAGCCCCAGGTAAAGACCACTCAGCCCCAGGTAAAGACCACTAAGCTCCAGGTAAAGACCACTAAGGCCCAGGTAAAGACCACTCAGCTCCAGGTAAAGACCACTAAGGCCCAGGTAAAGACCACTAAGCTCCAGGTAAAGACCACTCAGCCCCAGGTAAAGACCACTAAGCTCCAGGTAAAGACCACTAAGCTCCAGGTAAAGACCACTAAGCCCCAGGTAAAGACCACTAAGGCCCAGGTAAAGACCACTAAGGCCCAGGTAAAGACCACTAAGCCCCAGGTAAAGACCACTCAGTCCCAGGTAAAGACCACTAAGGCCCAGGTAAAGACCACTCAGTCCCAGGTAAAGACCACTAAGGCCCAGGTAAAGACCACTAAGGCCCAGGTAAAGACCACTCAGCCCCAGGTAAAGACCACTAAGCTCCAGGTAAAGACCACTAAGCCCCAGGTAAAGACCACTAAGGCCCAGGTAAAGACCACTAAGGCCCAGGTAAAGACCACTCAGCCCCAGGTAAAGACCACTAAGCTCCAGGTAAAGACCACTAAGCCCCAGGTAAAGACCACTAAGGCCCAGGTAAGGACCACTAAGCCCCAGGTAAAGACCACTAAGCCCCAGGTAAAGACCACTCAGTCCCAGGTAAAGACCACTAAGGCCCAGGTAAAGACCACTCAGCTCCAGGTAAAGACCACTAAGGCCCAGGTAAAGACCACTCAGTCCCAGGTAAAGACCACTAAGGCCCAGGTAAAGACCACTCAGCCCCAGGTAAAGACCACTAAGGCCCAGGTAAAGACCACTCAGTCCCAGGTAAAGACCACTCAGCCCCAGGTAAAGACCACTAAGCTCCAGGTAAAGACCACTAAGGCCCAGGTAAAGACCACTCAGCTCCAGGTAAAGACCACTAAGCTCCAGGTAAAGACCACTAAGCCCCAGGTAAAGACCACTAAGGCCCAGGTAAAGACCACTAAGCCCCAGGTAAGGACCACTAAGGCCCAGATAAAGACCACTAAGTCCCAGGTAAAGACCACTGAGTCCCAGGTAAAGACCACTGAGTCCCAGGTAAAGACCACTGAGTCCCAGGTAAAGACCACTAAGGCCCAGGTAAAGACCACTAAGCCCCAGGTAAATACCACTGAATCCCAGGTAAAGACCACTAAGCCCCAGGTAAAGACCACTAAGCCCCAGGTACAGACCACTGAGTCCCAGGTAAAGACCACTAAGCCCCAGGTAAAGACCACTAAGGCCCAGGTAAAGACCACTAAGCTCCAGGTAAAGACCACTAAGTCCCAGGTAAAGACCACTAAGTCCCAGGTAAAGACCACTAAGTCCCAGGTAAAGACCACTAAGCCCCAGGTAAAGACCACTAAGCCCCAGGTAAAGACCACTAAGCCCCAGGTAAAGACCACTAAGTCCCAGGTAAAGACCACTAAGCCCCAGGTAAAGACCACTCAGCCCCAGGTAAAGACCACTAAGCCCCAGGTAAAGACCACTCAGTCCCAGGTAAAGACCACTAAGGCCCAGGTAAGGACCACTAAGCCCCAGGTAAAGACCACTCAGTCCCAGGTAAAGGCCACTGAGTCCCAGGTAAAGACCACTAAGCCCCAGGTAAAGACCACTAAGCTCCAGGTAAAGACCACTAAGCTCCAGGTAAAGACCACTAAGCCCCAGGTAAAGACCACTGAGTCCCAGGTAAAGACCACTAAGGCCCAGGTAAGGACCACTAAGCCCCAGGTAAAGACCACTCAGTCCCAGGTAAAGACCACTAAGCTCCAGGTAAAGACCACTAAGCTCCAGGTAAAGACCACTAAGCCCCAGGTAAAGACCACTAAGCCCCAGGTAAAGACCACTAAGGCCCAGGTAAAGACCACTAAGCCCCAGGTAAAGACCACTAAGTCCCAGGTAAAGACCACTCAGCCCCAGGTAAAGACCACTAAGCTCCAGGTAAAGACCACTCAGCCCCAGGTAAAGACCACTAAGCTCCAGGTAAAGACCACTAAGCCCCAGGTAAAGACCACTGAGTCCCAGGTAAAGACCACTGAGTCCCAGGTAAAGACCACTAAGTCCCAGGTAAAGACCACTAAGTCCCAGGTAAAGACCACTAAGTCCCAGGTAAAGACCACTAAGCCCCAGGTAAAGACCACTGAGTCCCAAGTAAAGACCACTGAGTCCCAGGTAAAGACCACTAAGCCCCAGGTAAAGACCACTGAGTCCCAGGTAAAGACCACTGAGTCCCAGGTAAAGACCACTGAGTCCCAGGTAAAGACCACTAAGCCCCAGGTAAAGACCACTAAGCCCCAGGTAAAGACCACTGAGTCCCAGGTAAAGACCACTGAGTCCCAGGTAAAGACCACTAAGTCCCAGGCAAAGACCACTAAGCCCCAGGTAAAGACCACTAAGCCCCAGGTAAAGACCACTGAGCTCCAGGTAAAGACCACTAAGCCCCAGGTAAAGACCACTAAGCCCCAGGTAGAGACCACTGAGTCCCAGGTAAGGACCACTGAGTCCCAGGTAAAGACCACTAAGCCCCAGGTAAAGACCACTAAGCCCCAGGTAAAGACCACTAAGTCCCAGGTAAAGACCACTAAGTCCCAGGTAAAGACCACTAAGCCTCAGGTAAAGACCACTCAGCCCCAGGTAAAGACCACTGAGTCCCAGGTAAAGACCACTGAGTCCCAGGTAAAGACCACTGAGTCCCAGGTAAAGACCACTAAGCCCCAGGTAAGGACCACTAAGGCCCAGATAAAGACCACTGAGTCCCAGGTAAAGACCACTAAGGCCCAGGTAAAGACCACTGAGTCCCAGGTAAAGACCACTAAGTCCCAGGTAAAGACCACTAAGCCCCAGGTAAAGACCACTGAGTCCCAGGTAAAGACCACTAAGCCCCAGGTAAAGACCACTAAGCCCCAGGTAACGACCACTAAGCCCCAGGTAAAGACCACTGAGTCCCAGGTAAAGACCACTGAGTCCCAGGTAAAGACCACTAAGACCCAGGTAAAGACCACTAAGCCCCAGGTAAATACCACTGAATCCCAGGTAAAGACCACTAAGCCCCAGGTAAAGACCACTGAGTCCCAGGTAAAGACCACTAAGCTCCAGGTAAAGACCACTAAGTCCCAGGTAAAGACCACTAAGGCCCAGGTAAAGACCACTGAGTCCCAGGTAAAGACCACTAAGGCCCAGGTAAAGACCACTAAGTCCCAGGTAAAGACCACTAAGGCCCAGGTAAAGACCACTGAGTCCCAGGTAAAGACCACTAAGCCCCAGGTAAGGACCACTAAGGCCCAGGTAAAGACCACTAAGTCCCAGGTAAAGACCACTGAGTCCCAGGTAAAGACCACTCAGCCCCAGGTAAAGACCACTGAGTCCCAGGTAAAGACCACTAAGCTCCAGGTAAAGACCACTCAGCCCCAGGTAAAGACCACTGAGTCCCAGGTAAAGACCACTAAGCTCCAGGTAAAGACCACTAAGGCCCAGGTAAAGACCACTAAGCCCCAGGTAAGGACCACTAAGGCCCAGGTAAGGTCCCAGTCATGGATGCTAGCGTGCACATATCAGGTCATGCTTGTAGTCTGAGCTCCTCTGAAACCTGTGGAGGTATTTCAGAAGACGCTGCTGCTCTGTTTACCATCTCTGGACCAGCTCCAGTCGGTGACCCCGGCTTCCTTTAGACTGGAGACGTCAGGTTCAGGACCCATCAGAACCCCTGGACCTCCAGGAGCCCACCGGACGTCACGTGTACTGAGTGAAACCTGAAGACCCTGACCTCACCGTGGCCCTCCACCGCTGCTTCAGTCGGATTGTGCTGAGTTTAAACTGGAGCTGAAGGAGTCCAGGCTGCTGCTGCTGCTGCAAATGACTGAACCAGATTTAGACCAACGGAAGCTGAAGGTCCTCAGAGAGCAGCAGCGATGGAAAGATCTCAGCCGTCTGCACTCAGAGGAAACTGAAGCAGCATGTGGGGAATCAATTAACCAGCAGGAAGGCTGCAGCTGAACTCCTCCTGCAGCTCCACAGCAGCTCAGCACTGGACCCGTGCTTTAAACAGGTTTACTGGTTCCTTACTGGGTTTACTGGGTCCTTACTGGGTTTACTGGTTCCTTACTGGGTTTACTGGGTCCTTACTGGGTTTACTGGGTCCTTACTGGGTTTACTGGTTCCTTACAGTCTCCACCAACGTGTTAAAACACATAAAACTACTAATTAAACCACAAAGAAAACAGAATCCACACACGAACTGACAGAAAGACCTGAACTGTAAATAATGTGGGAATCTGGTTGTTGTAATCTTGGTCTATCCTGACTCAAGTCCTCAATCAAAGCCAACTAATCCTGACTCAGAGCCAACAAGTCCCAAGTCAAGACCAACTAATCCTGAGCCAAGACCAGTAAATCCTCAGTAAAGATCAACACGTCCCAAGTAAAAATTCAACAAATCATCAAGACCAACAAATCCTGACTTAAGACCAAGAAATCCAGACATAAGACCAACAAATCCTGACTTAAGACCAAGAAATCCTGCATTAAGACAAACTAATCCTGATGCAAGACCAACAAATCCTGACTTAAGACCAACAAATTCTGACTTAAGACCAACTAATCCTGACTTAAGACCAACTAATCCTGATTTAAGACCAATAATTTATCAATCAAGACCAAGAAATTCTGACTTAAGACCAACTAATCCTGACTTAAAACCAACAAATCCTGACTTAAGACAAACAAGTCCTCAGTTAAGTGAGATCAGGTTAGATAAGATAAGATAAGATAAGATAAACTTTATTGTCTCAAGTGTGAGAAATTTGTTGACTTTCAAGTGAAGATCACACAGTCCTTAGCCCTCACAACAAATCCTGATTTAAGACCAGCAGATCCTGAGTTACGATCAGCCAGTCTGTCACTGGTTTGTGTTTTAAACCTAAACAGGTCAGTGAGGTGTTTCTCTCATGGGTCAGACTGGTGTTTGGAGGAGTCGCCTCCTGCTGGCTGTCAGAAGCACTGCAGCCTTAAGACTCAGACAGTCTGAGGACCAGTCAGACTCTGGTTCTGGTGTTTGTGTTCCTTATTTTTATCCAGACGTTGAGAATGTGAGAGGAACCAGCGGATGGGACCAGTCTGTGGCTCAGAGACTAAAACCAGCTCCGTGACCGTCCCGGTTTGGTGGCTGAGGAGGAGGAGGAGCTTCACCGGGTTCAGAAACCTGAGCTGGCGTTCGTCACGGTCACATGTCGCCCTCTCAGCTGCCCGTCGGTTATTTTCTCCTCCAACCGCAATGAAAAACACATTTCAGCGTGTCAGACGGTGAATCAGGGACAGACGGCAGCTTGTTTATACGTCTGCAGCGTGGTGGGCTCTCTATGCTTGTGAGGACCAGTCTGAGTTTTGACAGGACATCAGACCGACTCACCAGGAACCAGACCTCTGAGGCTGTTTCAGGGTCAGCTCTGGGTTCAGGTTCGACTCAGACCAGGATGAGAGTCCTCACAGAGACAGAGGGTCATGTGTTTTACATTCCAGGCTGTTTAAAGTGAAGAAGCAGACGAAGCAGCAGCTCTTTAAACCTGATCCTCCCTGAGAGCACATCAAGGTCCCTGATGGAGTCCAGACTCAGCGGTTCAGCGTTTAAAGAGCCAGCTGGAGGAACGAGGTGGAGGTCGGTGCTGTAAATCACAGGGTGACCTGAAGGTGGCGGCGTGGTCTAGACGAGACCCACTGATATGATCACGTCTGTCGAACTAACTCATGGGGTTTGATGTTCCTGTAGATCAGGGGTGTCAAACTCACATACACAGTGGGCCAAATTTGAAAACCTGGACATAGTCGGGGGCCAACATTGATATATATTTATATATATATATATCTCCTCTACTTTCTGGAGCCTTTGACTCATGTCCAGGTCCTTGTCCTTGTCCTGGTGTTTCATAGTGTCGTTTAATGTTGTTCTCCTTGGTTATCGCCACGTTGGCTCCACATACTAGACGAGGCTGATCTGAATAGCAATAGCTGAGCTCCGGATATTCTGGTCCAGTTAATGACAAATATCTGAATATTTGGGTCGTGCGGCCGCGGTGGCCGGGACCGGGGAGGAGGCGAGGGTGAGGGCGAAGGGGAAGTGTTCGTCAGAGTCCGACGGCATTAGCGTGAATATCTCCTGCTGGTGGTGGTACAGTAGCAGCGTCCTGCCACTGGTGCAGATGCTCAGTCAGGCGGTGGGGGGGTGGGGGTGGTTGGGTCAGTAGTAGCGTGAGGTTGCTATGACTACTGTCAACAGGGGTGAGGGTGTTTATGGGTCCTGTCCTGATTGACGCGTCAAAACAGAGCAGAGCCTTCTGGGATTTGTAGTATTAGGATACATGCGCTGTATAATACCGGCGGGCCAGCTTCAGTAGTCATCTGGTGTTACCTCGAATTTGGCCCGCAGTGTAATTATATTTGGCCCGCGGGCCAGAGTTTGCCACCTGTGCTGTAGAAGGTCCTAGGTCATGAAGGTGGATCTAGTGGCCTCTGAGGAGATCCAGCTTTACTCTGAGCAGGTTCTAGTAGAAACACTTCAGTCCTGCAGGAGGTCCTCGTGCTCATAAAGAGGTTCCTGGGTTCATTTGGGTGGTTCTCGTTCTGCAGTAGGAGGTTCTGGATGTCTTCAGCTGCTTCTAGGTTCTAGAAGGTTCTACTAACAGACCAGTGTGCCCCAACGTTCTCAATGTGTTCTCCTAAAGGTGCATTAAATGTTCTCCTGATGTGGTCATGTGAAGCCCTGGGGACAATATCACAGCTGCACACTGATCAATAACCACTGATCAATAACCACTGATCAATAACCACTGATCCATAACCAGTGTGTGATGACTGGTCCGTTCCGGGTCCTTCTGGTTCCATCATGTCCTCCTGCAGGCCTCCGTACCGTCAGGAGGTCTAAGCTGCTCCTCAGAGCCACTAGTTCTTGTTCTGCTGCTGGACGAGTCTCCAGTCACAGACATACGTCTCTGTCTCCAGTCTGGCCTCCGTCTGTCTGCCCAGTGAATCCAGGAAATACCAGAGACTCACTGCAACCTGCAGATCACTTCCAGACGCCGGCGGCCAATCAGAGGCCTGGAAACACAGACAGCAGTTTCCTGGTTCACTAGCAGGACCACAGAGACCAGCATGCAGCTCGTCTACAGCCGTCCATTTATAGATCAGCAAAACACATTCATCAGCATCACCTGGGAGTCACTGTAAAGTTTGAACACACGTTTAATAACTACATCTTTAAAAAGGAATGCTTTCATCAAGTTAATTAGTCTGATTAATTAATTAGTTTGTTTGTTTCCCCTCAGATTTATTTAACAGATGACTGGATTATTCATAAACCCAAATGTGTTGTTTATTTAATGTTTGTTAAAAATCTGGGAATTTTAAAAAACAGGCTGAGAAAGTGTGAACTTGTCAAACCCTTTATTAAACCATGAAACAACGTATTTATAGGAATGAGTCGGTTTTGTTTACCTGCAGTTCCTCAGACGGCCGCAGCTCCTCCTCCGGGCCTGCAGGGGGCGACACCGCAGCTCTCACAAGCAGCGTCCGTCTGTTTACATGTAGCCGGGTTAGCTTTAGCTTCTGCTGATCGCTGAGGTGAGTTAAATTAAACCGCAGTTAAACTCGGATATAGGTTTTTAGTCCGATAATAACTGAATAAATATCAAACTCAGGAGGCCGTGGAGTCAGACTGAGGCTACGGAAGCCGCTTCATGTCGTTAGCTTTAGCATAGCCTCGTATAGCGCGAACTTCCTATTAAAAACCACCAATTTAGTGTTCGTTTGCTTCTCAGCCGAGTAAGGGCCATCGGAATGAATCAATTAAGACACTTTTGTAATCAATAAAGGTTCGTCTTTAATTCGGCTCACACTCTAAGCACTAAACGGTCTTAACGTTTCCACAGAGTTGGTTTAATGCATTTGAGAAGTCATTTAATGTGTTGGGTTGAGACCAGTGAGGCTGAACTTCTACAGAATATTCACTAAATTCTTAGTGAAGGAAACATCAGGGCTCCTCTGAAACATAAAACAGATAAAACAATCAGCAGCATTTGTTCTGGAGAAACTGCTTTGTTTCGTTAGTCCAGCCAAGTACAGTGCGAGACTTCCATTTAAAAACTGCTAATTCTGTATTGGTTTGCTGGTAAACTGAGTATCGTCCATCATTTGGAATTAATAAAGACATTTTAGAAATCTGTAGAAGTCAGTTTTAAATTCGGCTCACACACTAAACACCAGGATCCTTTACTTTTATGTTTATTTCTTTTATGTCATGTAAGAATGAAGTCGTTTTCTGTGTCGGCTGCGGAGAGATGCTTTTAAAATGTCACTGAATGTTAATGGAGTTTTGAATGAACACGACGACGGTTGCTGATGTAGTTTTTTTTAAATTTTTATTAACAGTAAAGTCCCTTTAAGGAGGAGGTCGGTGGTTCTTGTATCTGAAGCACATACAGGTGAACCTTCATCATGGTCAGACAGCAGCGGAGGACAGACAGGTGAGGACCGGATGATCTGGTTGGTTCCTGGTGGCAGGTGAAGCTTCAGGTGTGCTGGACTCATTCCACCAGTAAAGACCGACGTTCACAAGAGGAACAGAATCAAACCTGAACTGTGTTTTCAGCAGTTTTACTCTGACTGTGAATCCAGTCCAGGGGTTCTGGTTTCCAGTTTAGAGCTGGTCCGATGTGGTCTGATGTGGTCTGATGTGGTCTGATGTGGTCCGATGTGGTCTGATGTGGTCTGATGTGGTCCGATGTGGTCCGATGTGGTCTGATGTGGTCCGATGTGGTCTGATGTGGTCCGATGTGGTCCGATGTGGTCCGATGTGGTCCGATGTGGTCCGATGTGGTCCGATGTGGTCTGATGTGGTCTGATGGAGGAAATTGTTCTTTTTTCTGATTCCACTCTCTTCTAAAGTTTCCTGTCCTCTGGTCGGATGTTGTTGTTTTAGCTTCTTCACCTGCTCTCTGGCCCTTCAGGTGTTTTCTACCTGCGGCAGGAAGCGGCGTGTCGAGGGTTCGATTCCCCGTCGGCGCTGCTCAGAGGAGGCTGCCTCCGTCTCAGCAGGTACAGAAAACAAACCCGGCCTCCTGCTGCTGCCGTGGATCCTTCTGACTGACGTCTCTGTTGTTCAGGTGACAGGAAGCAGCTGCAGCGCCGCCACCACAGAAGAAGAGAGGCCTGGAGGTCCGGGGTCAGATGGAGGTTCAGGAGAGGCCGAGTCAAAGAGGGCGAGACTGGACGGGTCGGTCTGCGTCAGGGTTCATGTCTGTGTTGAGTCCAGGATGTGAGAGCTGTTAGCGCCGCCTGCAGGCTGCTCAGTTTGTTGCAGCAGCCATGGAAACGGTTCTGTAGTTTTCTAGGAGACGATCTTCTGCTTTCATAAGTTCATTTATTAATTCTCAGAACATGACTTCAGTGTTTTATCCTTTGTTATTATTATTATTATTCCATATAAACTTGCAAATACATCTCTTAAGCTTAGAGAATATATATGGAGGGGGAGCAAGAGATGCACTATATCACCAAAAGTATTTGCTCACCATCCCAATGATCAGAATCAGGTGTCCTAATCACTTGTTCTGGCCACAGCTGTATAAATCAAGCACCAGGCATGCAGACTGTTTTGACAGACATTTGTAAAAGAATGTGTCGCTCTCAGGAGCTCAGTGAATTCCAGCGTGGAACTGTCATAGGATGAAACCTGTGCAACAAATCCAGTGGTGAAATTTCCTCGTTCCTAAATATTCCACAGTCAACTGTCAGCTTTATTATCAGAAAATGGAAGAGTTTGGGAACAACAGCAACTCGGCCACCAAGTGTTCGGCCACGTAAACTGATGGAGAGGAGTCAGAGGATGCTGAGGTGCATAGTGCAAAGAGGTCGCCGACTTCCTGCACAGTCAGTTGCTGCAGAGCTCCAGACTTCATGTGGCCTTCAGATTAGCCCAAGAACAGTACAGAGAGCTTCATTAATGGGTTTCCATGGCAGAGCAGCTGCATCCAAGACATACATCACCAAGGTCATCTGGCAATCTGATGGACCAGTCTGGGTTTGGAGGTTGCCAGGACAACGGTACATTTGGGACTGAATTGTGCCAAGTGTGAAATTTGGTGGAGGAGGAATTATGGTGTGGGCTTGTTTTTCAGGCCCCTTAGTTCCAGTGAAAGGAACTTTGGATGCTTCAGGATACCAAAACATTTTGGACAATTCTATGCTCCCGACCTTGTGGGAACAGTTTGAAGCCCCTTCCTCTTCCAACATGGCTGCCACCAGAGCACAAAGCAAGGACAGTAAAGACATGGATGACAGAGTCTGGTGTGGAGGAACTGGACTGGCCTGCTCAGAGTCCTGACCTGAACCTGATAGAACACCTTTGGGATGGATTAGAGTGGAGACTGAGAGCCAGGCCTTCTGGTCCAACATCAGGGTCTGACCTCACCAATGCTCTTCTGGAAGATGGTCAAATATTCCCATGAACACACTCCTAAACCTTGTGGAAAACCTTCCCAGAAGAGTTGAAGCTGTAATAGCTGCAAAAGGTGGACCGACGTCATATTGACCCCTCTGGGTTAGGAATGGGATGGACTTAAGGTCATATGTGAGTCAAGGCAGGGGAGCAAATACTTTTGGTAATATAGTGTATTTTTTGAATTAAGTGCATAAGTTTTGGTAAAATATTCATTTTAACCACATTAATTCGGTCTATTGTAGAGATTAGGAGGTTTGACCGTCGTTCAACTGAATTTAAAATCGATTGTAGAGTCAGATCATAGTTATTATTTATTTCAGGAAGGATGTAGAAAGAATATTATTGGTAATAATTTCAGCAGTCGGTGGGATGCTGTATCTGGTGAGTTCTGCTTTATAGACAAGATGTCAAGAAGTCTGATATGATGAAACCCAAACCTCCCTTTAACAAACCGGTTCTGATCCAGTCTGAGAGACAAAACGTTTGTGTCTGGATTTAAAAGCGAAGCTGGACGACAGGACTGACAGTTATCTTTGGGTTTATCTGGTTTCGGGGTTGGTGGGTGGAAGAACACGTTCTAACACGTTAAGGAGGGGGGTCACAGGTGTATGTTTAAACTCTTCATGTATGTCCTTGGGCAGACCGTCTAGGCCTGCAGATTTCCCTGCTTTCATTATTATTGATTTCCAATGGCTCTAAAACTGTTTCACCTTTAGAACTTTTAATAGAGTTTCCAGCTCGATGGGTTTGTTGCTTTTTGATTCTCCAAGCCGATAGTTTTCCTGGTTTCTCTCCTCGGTCGTAGAAGTTTTAATGTTAAAGCCGTTAAAGGTTCTCGGCTGAACGTTAAACTGATTCCAACAAGAGAAAGATCGACTGAGTGATGCGGAGTAAACGGTTCATGAATCGTCCACAGAGGCTTTAATCAGATGTTTTAGCAGGAACATCTCAGTCTGTGTTCATGATGATCAATGTTGACGTGTTTCCACAGCAGAGAGGAGGCTGCAGCTCTGGCCAATAGGGAGGAGGCCTCAGGGTCAGGTGGTCCGGCAGCAGGTGTGTCTGATGTTCTTCAGGTTGTGTGTCTGGTTTATTATCCCCTCGTCATTGTTGTTGTTTGTGTGCTGCAGACGTTCCTCCTCCTGACCAGCAGGGGGCAGCAGACCTCAGCGAGGACAGCAGAGCAGCAGAGGTGAGGCTCCGTCAAACGTCTCAGTCAGTGTGAACTCGGCCTCGGCTCCTCTCACCTGTCCGTCCGTCCTGCAGCTGCAGAGCGTCGCCTCGCTGAAGGTCACCATCCAGCAGAGCAGCGAGAGCCGGGAGTTCGGACAGACGGACCGACCGGCGGACAGACCGACGGGCGGACTCCACTGTCACGTCTGCAGCCTCACCTGTCGCTCTCTGCAGGTGAGAAACAGCAACCAGGGCACAGGTGAGATACCTGCACGGTGATCATGTGTCCCACCTTAGGACCTGGAGGTCTTCAGAGTATGAAGGTCGACCTCTGGTCACTGATGAGGAACCAGTCTGGTGGGTTTTCATCAGAGCAGCTCCTCCTGTTTGTCCTTCAGGTGTTTCAGGATCACATGTCAGGAGAAGAACACCTGAAGAGGCTGCAGCAGATCACACAGTCCATCCGCCTCAACACACACACCCTGCAGGACAGGTACACACACACACACACACACACACACACACACACACACCCTGCAGGACAGGTACACACACACACACACACACACACACTCTGCAGGCAGGAGGTACACACACACACACACTCTGCAGGACAGGTACACACACACACACACACACACACACTGTGCAGGACAGGTACACACACACACACACACACTGTGCAGGACAGGTACACACACACACACACACTGTGCAGGACAGGTACACACACACACACACACACTCACACACACTGTGCAGGACAGGTACACACACACACACACACACACACTGTGCAGGACAGGTACACACACACACACACACACACTGTGCAGGACAGGTACACACACACACACACACACACTGTGCAGGACAGGTACACACACACACACACACACACACACACTGTGCAGGATAGGTACACACACACACACACACACACACACTGAAGGACAGGTACACACATCCCTGCTGACTGTGTCTGATCAATAACCCTCCTGTCTGACTGAGTCTGGCTGATCAGCAGCTATTGGTTCATGATTGATCGTAAATTTCAGTCAATTTTCAAACAAAAGACGTGAAATATTTTCAGAGTTCAGCGTCTTAAAAGAGAAGGGTGACATTTTAAACCTCTGTTGACGTCATTCTGAGCTAAATACTCTTCAGAGGGTTTTGGACTGGACCAGAACCGGTTCTAAGACCCTGTGGTTCTGCCTTCAGGGGGCGTCGGCCTGAAGCCCAGCGCTGGTGTGACACCTGTCAGACTCACTTCACGGGTGACGTCATCGTCCACCGGCGGGCGAAGCAGCACAAGGTGAGACTCAGAACCGCAACGTGAGCACGCCACAGCTGCAGGACCTGGTTCTGACCCGCTTCTGTCTGGTCCAGGTGTGTAAGCAGCTGTGTCGGCCCTTCTGCCCCGTCTGCAAACGGCACTTCAGGACGCCCAGGAAGTTCGTCGAGCACATGAAGTCTCCAGAACACAAACGGCAGGTCAGCAGGGGGCGCCGCCGGGTCACAGCGGACCGGTACCAAAGAGACACAAAGACACGCACAACAACCACAAAGAGACACAAAACAACCACAAAGAGACACAAAACAACCACAAAGAGACAAAACCACCACAAAGAGACACAAAACAACAACAAAGAGACACAAAACAACCACAAAGAGACAAAACCACCACAAAGAGACACAAAACAACAACAAAGAGACACAAAACAACAACAAAGAGACACAAAACAACAACAAAGAGACACAAAACAACCACAAAGAGACAAAACCACCACAAAGAGACACAAAACAACAACAAAGAGACACAAAACAACAACAAAGAGACACAAAACAACAACAAAGAGACACAAAACAACAACAAAGAGACACAAAACAACCACAAAGAGACAAAACCACCACAAAGAGACACAAAACAACAACAAAGAGACACAAAACAACAACAAAGAGACACAAAACAACAACAAAGAGACACAAAACAACAACAAAGAGACACAAAACGACAACAAAGAGACACAAAACGACCACAAAGAGACACAAAACGACCACAAAGACACAAAACGACCACAGAGACACAAAACAACAACAAAGAGACACAAAACAACAACAAAGAGACACAAAACAACCACAAAGAGACACAAAACAACCACAAAGAGACAAAACCACCACAAAGAGACGCAAAACAACAACAAAGAGACACAAAACAACAACAAAGACACAAAACAACAACAAAGACACACAAACGACCACAAAGAGACACAAAACAACCACAAAGAGACACAAAACAACCACAAAGAGACAAAACCACCACAAAGAGACACAAAACAACAACAAAGAGACACAAAACAAAAACAAAGACACAAAACAACAACAAAGAGACGCAAAACGACCACAAAGAGACACAAAACGACCACAAAGAGACACAAAACGACCACAAAGAGACACAAAACAACAACAAAGAGACACAAAACGACCACAGAGACACAAAACAACAACAAGGAGACGCAAAACAACCACAAAGAGACGCAAAACAACAACAAAGAGACGCAAAACGACCACAAAGAGACGCAAAACGACCACAAAGAGACACAAAACAACAACAAAGACACAAAACAACAACAAAGAGACACAAAACAACCACAAAGACACAAAACAACAACAAAGAGACACAAAACAACAACAAAGAAACACAAAACAACAACAAAGAGACACAAAACAACAACAAAGACACAAAACAACAACAAAGAGACACAAAACAACAACAAAGAAACACAAAACAACAACAAAGACACACAAAACGACCACAAAGACACACAAAACAACCACAAAGACACACAAAACAACCACAAAAAGACACAAAACAACAACAAAGAGACACAAAACAACCACAAAGAGACACAAAACAACCACAAAGACACACAAAACGAACACAAAGACACAAAACGACCACAAAGACACACAACAACCACAAAGACACACAAAACAACAACAAAGAGACACAAAACAACCACAAAGAGACACAAAACGACCACAAAGAGACACAAAACGACAACAAAGAGACACAAAACAACAACAAAGAGACACAAAACAACAACAAAGAGACACTAAACGACAACAAAGAGACACAAAACGACCACAAAGAGACACAAAACGACCACAAAGACACAAAACGACCACAGAGACACAAAACAACAACAAAGAGACACAAAACGACAACAAAGAGACACAAAACGACAACAAAGAGACACAAAACAACAACAGACACAAAACAACCACAAAGAGACACAAAACGACCACAAAGACACAAAACGACAACAAAGAGACACAAAACGACAACAAAGAGACACAAAACGACAACAAAGAGACACAAAACAACAACAGACACAAAACAACAACAAAGAGACACAAAACAACCACAAAGAGACAAAAAACAACCACAAAGAGACACAAAACAACCACAAAGAGACACAAAATGACCACAAAGAGACACAAAACAACAACAAAGAGACACAAAACAACAACAGACACAAAACAACAACAAAGAGACACAAAACAACAACAAAGAGACACAAAACAACAACAAAGACACAAAACAACAACAAAGACACACAAAACGACCACAAAGAGACACAAAACAACCACAAAGAGACACAAAACAACAACAGACACAAAACAACCACAAAGAGACACAAAACAACCACAAAGAGACAGACACAAAACAACCACAAAGACACACAAAACGACCACAAAGACACAAAACGACCACAAAGACACAAAACAACAACAAAGACACACAAAACAACAACAAAGAGACACAAAACGACCACAAAGAGACACAAAACGACCACAAAGAGACACAAAACGACCACAAAGACACAAAACGACCACAGAGACACAAAACGACCACAGAGACACAAAACAACAACAAAGAGACACAAAACAACAACAAAGAGACACAAAACGACAACAAAGAGACACAAAACGACCACAAAGAGACACAAAACGACCACAAAGACACAAAACGACCACAGAGACACAAAACAACAACAAAGAGACACAAAACAACCACAAAGAGACACAAAACAACCACAAAGAGACAAAACCACCACAAAGAGACACAAAACAACAACAAAGAGACACAAAACAACAACAAAGACACAAAACAACAACAAAGACACACAAACGACCACAAAGAGACACAAAACAACCACAAAGAGACACAAAACAACCACAAAGAGACAAAACCACCACAAAGAGACACAAAACAACAACAAAGAGACACAAAACAAAAACAAAGACACAAAACAACAACAAAGAGACGCAAAACGACCACAAAGAGACACAAAACGACCACAAAGAGACACAAAACGACCACAAAGAGACACAAAACAACAACAAAGAGACACAAAACGACCACAGAGACACAAAACAACAACAAGGAGACGCAAAACAACCACAAAGAGACGCAAAACAACAACAAAGAGACGCAAAACGACCACAAGAGACGCAAAGCGACCCAAAGACACAAAACAACAACAAGAACACAAAACAACAACAAGAGACACAAAACAGCCACAAGAGAGACACAAAGAAAACAACACAAAAAGAGACACAAAACGACCACAAAAAGAGACACAAAACAACAACAAAGACACAAAACAACAACAAAGACACACAAAACAACCACAAACAGACACAAAACAACAACAAAGACACACAAAACAACAACAAAGACACACAAAACAACCACAAAGAGACACACAAACAACCACAAACAGACACAAAACAACAACAAAGAGACACAAAACAACCACAAAGAGACACAAAACAACCACAAAGACACACAAAACGACCACAAAGACACAAAACGACCACAAAGACACACAACGACCACAAAGACACACAAAACAACAACAAAGAGACACAAAACAACCACAAAGAGACACAAAACGACCACAAAGAGACACAAAACGACCACAAAGACACAAAACGACCACAGAGACACAAAACGACCACAGAGACACAAAACAACAACAAAGAGACACAAAACAACAACAAAGAGACACAAAACAACAACAAAGAGACACAAAACGACAACAAAGAGACACAAAACGACCACAAAGAGACACAAAACGACCACAAAGACACAAAACGACCACAAAGACACAAAACGACCACAGAGACACAAAACGACAACAAAGAGACACAAAACGACAACAAAGAGACACAAAACGACAACAGACACAAAACAACCACAAAGAGACACAAAACAACCACAAAGAGACACAAAACGACCACAAAGACACAAAACGACAACAAAGAGACACAAAACGACAACAAAGAGACACAAAACGACAACAAAGAGACACAAAACAACAACAAAGAGACACAAAACAACAACAAAGAGACACAAAACAACAACAGACACAAAACAACAACAAAGAGACACAAAACAACAACAAAGAGACACAAAACAACAACAAAGAGACACAAAACAACAACAGACACAAAACAACAACAAAGAGACACAAAACAACAACAGACACAAAACAACAACAAAGAGACACAAAACAACAACAAAGAGACACAAAACAACAACAAAGAGACACAAAACAACAACAAAGAGACACAAAACAACAACAGACACAAAACAACAACAAAGAGACACAAAACAACAACAAAGAGACACAAAACGACAACAAAGAGACACAAAACAACAACAGACACAAAACAACAACAAAGAGACACAAAACAACAACAAAGAGACACAAAACAACAACAAAGAGACACAAAACAACAACAAAGAGACACAAAACAACAACAAAGAGACACAAAACCACCACAAAGAGACGCAAAAAAACAACAAAGACACACAAAACAACCACAAAGAGACACAAAACAACAACAAAGAGACACAAAACAACAACAAAGACACAAAACAACAACAAAGACACAAAACAACCACAAAGAGACACAAAACAACAACAAAGAGACACAAAACAACAACGACCACAAAGAGACACAAACGACCACAAAGAGACGCAAAACAACAACAAAGGGAACAAACAACAACAAAGACACACAAAACAACCACAAAGACACACAAAACAACAACAAAGACACACAAAACAACCACAAAGACACACAAAACAACAACAAAGAGACACAAAACAACAACAAAGAGACGCAAAACAACCACAAAGACACAAAACAACCACAAAGACACAAAACAAAAACAAAGAGACACAAAACAACAACAAAGAGACACAAAACGACCACAAAGAGACACAAAACAACAACAAAGACACAAAACAACAACAAAGAGACACAAAACAACAACAAAGAGACACAAAACGACCACAAAGAGACACAAAACAACAACAAAGACACAAAACAACAAAGAGACAAAACAACCACAGAGAGACACAAAACAACAACAAAGAGACAAAACAACCACAAAGAGACACAAAACGACCACAAAGACACAAAACAAAAACAAAGAGACACAAAACGACCACAAAGAGACACAAAACAACAACAAAGACACAAAACAACAACAAAGAGACACAAAACAACAACAAAGAGACACAAAACGACCACAAAGAGACACAAAACAACAACAAAGACACAAAACAACAAAGAGACACAAAACAACAACAAAGAGACACAAAACGACCACAAAGACACAAAACAACAACAAAGAGACACAAAACGACCACAAAGAGACGTAAAACAACAACAAAGAGACACAAAACAACCACAAAGAGACACAAAACAATCACAAAGAGACAAAACAACAACAAAGAGACACAAAACAACCACAAAGAGACACAAAACAACAACAAAGACACACAAAACGACCACAAAGAGACACAAAACAACAACAAAGACACACAAAACAACCACAAAGAGACACAAAACAACCACAAAGAGACACAAAACAACCACAAAGAGACACAAAACAACCACAAAGAGACACAAAACAACCACAGCTCCAGTCCGATGTTGTTTCCTCTGCAGATTGTTTGTTTCGTTGCTTCTGAAGGTCTCTGATGATGGATGAAGTCGACTGTTTGTGTCCTTCAGGTGCAGCTGGAGGCTCAGGAGGAGGAACTGATCACTGTGGACGCTGTGGGCTGCTTCCAGGAGGAGGAGGAGGACGAGGAGGAGGAGGAGGAGGAGGAGGAGGAGGAGGAGGAAAAGGAGGAGGAGGTCGATG
The DNA here is from genome assembly GCA_024666655.1 of Dascyllus trimaculatus. Lineage (NCBI taxonomy): Eukaryota > Metazoa > Chordata > Actinopteri > Pomacentridae > Dascyllus > Dascyllus trimaculatus. Next base: position 217,321 of record CM045449.1, read on the forward strand.
TAGCAGAAGAAGGAGGACAGGAGTGTGTGTTGCAGGTAAACCAGGTTTGCTTCCAGTCAGATCCGAGTCCTTCTGGACCAGTAACTGATGGTTTGACCTTTGCAGACGTCCGACGACCCAGACCAAGGACCGTACGACCCCGACACCATGTATGGTACGTCCTGTGGTTACTATGGCAACTGGTTGATTTAGAACCCACCTGTACCTCCACCTGACTCAGCAGGAAGAGGCTCCACCTGCTGGAGCAGCCAGGAACTACAGCTGATCTGTTCCCTGACATGCACGACCTTCTCCTCTCTGACTCGGCTAGCACGCCTTCAGTCAGCTGTTAACGGCTGCAGATCAGGTGGTAATTAATCAATAACATCCTGGCTTAGAGCTGAGGCACTGGAACACGTCTGGACGTCTTCATCCTGAGTGTGAACAATAACTGATCAATACTGTCGGACGGTCGTCAATACCTGCTCTCTGCCTGCAGGACGGCGCTTCGTGGTTCCAGTCCGAGGCTTCGTGTGTCGACTCTGCAGCAAGTTCTTCTACACAGAGACGGCAGCGACACACACACACTGCAGGACACACACACACTACCTGAACCTGCAGGTAACACACACACACACACACACACACACACACACAGATACCAGAACAGCTGAAACTAACAGCTGACTGTTGTTGTTGTTTATTTAGAGGAGGAAGGTGGATGACCTCACCTGACCTGAGGCTCACGATGCACCAGGTGATGATGATGATGATGATGATGATGATGGTGATGATGCACCAGTGAGCTCCAGTCCGACAGGTAGAACACCTGCTCAGGTGTGTCGCTGCCGCCTGCTGGCTGCTGCTGGAACCAGTTAAAGGGGCGGCCGTTTGTTTTCTGTCTGCAGACAATAAATGTTGAGTGAAGCGTCTCAGGACTCCTGTTGTTTGTTTCAGCAGAGGAGCGACGGAGGTGAAGCCGACAGGTGTTCATCGAGCTTTTAGAAAGTAAAATGAAGACAACAATAAAATATGATGATGAATTATATTAAAAATACCAAATAAATATAAAATAAAAATAGAAACATATTAGAACAATAAAATAAAAATAATAAATATTAGTGTATAAAATACAAATTAAATAATATAATTAATGTTAAATAAAAACAGCACAAAATATTAAAATAAAAAGTGATTTATATAAATTTATCTATTTAAATAAATATAAATGTGTGAATTAAAGTAAAGCATAAAAGAAATTGAAAATATAAATAAAAAAAATCTATTTTAAAATACTAAAAGTGTTGATAAAGTCCCACATTTATTTTCTAAATTCTCAGTTTATCATCAACTATTTTATTTTATATATTTATTATAGATTTCATTCCTAAAGTCCTGATTTCTTGTAACGTTTATTTCCTTCAGCGGATCATTGAGACTTTAACAGTTCATAGTTTGAATTTTGTTCATTGTTCAGGTCAGTTACAGACACTTCTTTCATATTTAATTTTAAAATATTCAATTTTGAATTTAATTTTGAATTTTTTTAAATTTTATTTTCATTCTTATGAATGAAAATAAGATTATTATTTTGCTGTTACTATATTATTGAAATCATGAGATAAACAAGTTCACTGTGTCTCTGCTCTGAGGGCTCACTAATCAATAATCATCTATAATCACTGATCAGCTGCAGTTTGTTTTGTTCTTGTAGTTTTTGAGTCTTAAAAATATTCAAACCTGATTATGAGAAGTTCATGTTGTATTGATTAATCTCAGAACTCATTGATAAATTCAGGGGTTTAGTTTTCTGCCAATCAACTAAATACTAACTAATAATTAAAGCAGGTCTAATTAAACCCAGGATGTTAATATTGATGAAGAAACTAATCAGGGATCAATAAACTGCAGGTTTTTGTTTGTTTTCAACAGAAGATTAAAGATGAACACAGATTCTAGAGAGCATTAAAATAGAACATGTATTAAATATTTATTTTATTTCTAATATTTCTATTATTTCTCTCTCTCCTGTTTGTGTCCTGCAGCCTCCGTCCACGTGGCACGCCTCACCGTGCACGGCCGCAGGGGGCGCGCTCCCGCCCGGCGCGGAGCATTGTGGGTCGGAGGAGAACCAGCGGGGCATCATCAGCACCGGCGGCCGGACCGGGACGCTTGAGAGCGGATTGAAGCTGAGCCGGAGCCGCTGCAGACATGGGACACGGAGACCTGATGAGCCAGGCGGAGGACGTAGCGGACCAGGTGAGCTGCTCCGACCGGGGAAGGCGCACTCTGAGGCGGCCACAGGCAGCGCTGCGACCCGGTCCGGATGTCTGTGTTTTAAAACGTGTTAAGTTGAAGCAGCGGAGTTGTCCCGGTTCCAGCCGGGTGATGAGAGTGTTCTGGGTTAAATCCGGATTAAAACCTTCTCTGGAGGCACTTTGTGGGTTAAAATGTGAACTTTTATCAAGTTTGAAGAGAAGCAGCAGACTGAGCCTCTGTGGGAGAAACAGGAAGCTGAGGTTTGGATTAAAACACTCTTTAACACCTAAATACAGGCTGCAGTTCTGTTTCCTGTCAGCCGGACAGATTAATACCTGAGACTGTTTGGTTCTGAGCTGTCAGGGTTTTCCTACCTTTTGATAGTTTCTGTGGAGAAACGAGGAAACTTTAAATCGGCAGGTTTTTAAACGGAGTCTGGTGCTGCGTGTCAGAGAGCGGAAATAACCAGATGTTGCTGATTCTGACAGAAACAGCTGCTTTCAGAACAAACTAAATCTACTGTCATTTAATGGTTGATGGGATGAGAGGTGAGGAGTTTCCTTTGGGCCGAAACCAGCGGGAAACTGTGATTAAGACCGAACCTGTTTTTATCCGCTGTAAGTTTCTGACAAACAGTGTTAAGTGTTAAAATCACATTTTTATCAATGGAGTCTGGTGTGTCGTTTATTCATCTATATTTAAACGGGTTTAAATGTTGCTTTCAGTAACAGAATGATGCAAAAGTGAAACTAAAAGGAACATATTAATAACTGCATAGATAAACTGACAGTAATCACAGCAATTTAAAGCAGGTTTTAGTCACTTCCACACAGCTGTCACCGCCCTCACAGAACTCCATTGAGTTTTTGTCTGTTTTAACAAACTGCTGTGGTTTTCCTGTTTGTTTGCAGTTTGAAGCAGTTTGATGAGGATGTTGAACGTTTCCTTCAGACCTGACAAACTGCCACATGAACACACTGATGGTGCTGGTTAGCTCCCAGTTAGCGCCCAGTTAGCTCCCAGTTAGTCTTCGAAAAACATACAAAAGTCCTCAGAAGAGTCCTGATGATCAACAAAAGAACAAAAATATGATTCAAAAAAAGATTCCAAGTCTAACCTGTGCAAACCTTTGACTGTAACATGTCAACAGTTCACATCTCTGTTGTGGAAGTTAATGAGTCCATTTTAATGAGATAATGGCTCATTTCTATATTTAAACCCTAAACTTCTATTAAATATTAAAGCTTCATCTAGTTGTCAGTGATAATCAGCTGGTCATGTTTCTGATTCTGTCTCGGTTCTCAGAATCATTTTAAACATTTAAAAAGCCCAAACTGCTGCAGGAACAGGAACACGTTTCTCTGTGGGACTTGGTTGCACTTCAGTGATCCTCCCATCCAGTAGGCGGCGCTGTTGTAAAAGACAAACAGCTGGTTCTACACTCACCTCGTTACAAACCCCCAGATGGTCAGGGTCAGAACTGTGAACCTGCAGAACCAGAACCTGCGGCTAACAGCAGCCAATAGCAGCTAACAGTGGCTAACAGCTACCAGTGGCTAATAGCAGCTAACAGTGGCTAACAGCTACCAGTGGCTAATAGCAGCTAACAGTGGCTAACAGCTACAGTGGCTAATAGCAGCTAACAGTAGCTAACAGCTACCAGTGGCTAACAGCTACCAGTGGCTAATAGCAGCTACCAGTGGCTAACGGCGGCTAACAGCTAACCGGTTCTGCTCTGCTGCAGTTCCTGCGGGTCACCAAACACTACCTGCCCCACGTGGCCCGGCTCTGCCTGGTCAGCACCTTCCTGGAGGACGGGGGTCGGATGTGGTTCCAGTGGGCGGAGCAAAGCGAGTACATCGACGGCACCTGGGGCTGCGGACGCTTCCTGGCTAACGTGTTCGTCTTCATCAACCTGCTGGGGCAGCTGGGTAAGAACCTCTCCTTTGTTTGAATCAGCTGCTGCAGTTCTGCCAGTTTGTTGCTTCCAGCGGTTCAAGACGACTTCCTGTGAGGTCATTAGACATCTGCAGCATCAGACAGCAGCAGGAACCAATCAGAGAGCAGCTGAACACGTTAATGCACAGCAGGAACCAATCAGAGAGCAGCTGAACACGTTAATGCACAGCAGGAACCAATCAGAGAGCAGCTGAACTCATCCTTTGTGGTTCTTTCAGCCTCTCTTAGTTTAGTTGTTTCTGACTCCCAGACTCTCCTGCTGAGGGTCAGGAGGTGGTTTTTGTTGGTGATCCTCTGGTTTGTTTTTAGTTTTTATATCAGAGACTGATTTGTTACCAGGAGGTTTAGAGGAGTTCTGTTGCTGCCAGACTTGTTCTGATCTCTGGTGTCTGAGGTTCAGACTGACTCCATCATGTAAACAGCGACTCCAGAGGTTCAACATCTGTCTCTGTGTCTCCAGGTGGATGTGTTTTGATCCTCAGCAGGAACTTTGTCCAACAGGCCTGCTGTGGTCTGTTCGCCGTCATCGCTCTGCAGGTAAACAACACTGACTAAGACTAACCAACACTAACTAACCACAACCAACACTAACTAAGACTAACCAACACTAACTAACTATAACCAACACTAACTGATACTAACCAATACTAACTAATACTAACCAGCACTAACTAATACTAACCAACACTGACTAATACTAACCAATACTAACTAAGACTAACCAACAGTAACTAATACTAACCAGCACTAACTAACTATAACCAACAGTAACTGATACTAACCAACACTGACTAACCACAACCAACACTAACTAACACTAACTAACTATAACCAACACTAACTGATACTAACCAACACTAATACTAACCAGCACTAACTAATACTAAACAACACTAACTAATACTAACCAACACTGACTAACTATAACCAGCACTAACTAACTATAACCAGCAATAACTAACCATAACCAACACTAACTATATCCAACACTGACTAACCATAACCAACAGTAACTAATACTAACCGGCACTAACTAATACTTACCAGCGCTAACTAACTATAACTAACAGTAACTAATACTAACCAGCACTAACTAACCCAAACAACACTAACTAATACTAACCAGCAATAACTAACCCAAACCAGCACTAACTAACCCTTGCCAGATGTGTACCTGTGCTGCAGTACTGTGTGTAGATCCAGGTGTGTCTGGTCCAGATGTTGAGGACAGGTTCTCTGTTTGTTGTGCAGACGGTGGCCTACAGCATCCTGTGGGACCTGAAGTTCCTCATGAGGTCAGACTCTTCTTCTGGTCTTCATTAATTAAACAGCTAGTCACTTTATTAAACAACTAGTCACCTTATTAGACAACTAGTCCCTTTATTAGACAACTAGTTACTTTATTAGACAACTAGTCACTTTATTAAACAACTAGTCACCTTATTAGACAACTAGTCCCTTTATTAGACAACTAGTTACTTTATTAGACAACTAGTCCCTTTATTAGACAACTAGTCACTTTATTAAACAACTAGTCCCTTTATTAGACAACTAGTCCCTTTATTAGACAACTAGTCCCTTTATTAAACAACTAGTCCCTTTATTAGACAACTAGTCCCTTTATTAGACAGCTAGTCCCTTTATTAGACAACTAGTCCCTTTATTAAACAACTAGTCCCTTTATTAGACAGCTAGTTACTTTATTAAACAGCTAGTTACTTTATTAGACAACTAGTCCCTTTATTAGACAACTAGTCCCTTTATTAAACAACTAGTCCCTTTATTAAACAACTAGTCCCTTTATTAGACAACTAGTCACTTTATTAAACAACTAGTCCCTTTATTAGACAACTAGTCCCTTTATTAGACAACTAGTCACTTTATTAAACAACTAGTCCCTTTATTAGACAACTAGTCCCTTTATTAAACAACTAGTCCCTTTATTAGACAGCTAGTCCCTTTATTAAACAACTAGTCCCTTTATTAAACAACTAGTCCCTTTATTAAACAACTAGTCCCTTTATTAGACAGCTAGTTACTTTATTAAACAGCTAGTTACTTTATTAGACAACTAGTCCCTTTATTAGACAACTAGTCCCTTTATTAAACAACTAGTCCCTTTATTAGACAACTAGTCCCTTTATTAGACAACTAGTCACTTTATTAAACAACTAGTCCCTTTATTAGACAACTAGTCCCTTTATTAGACAACTAGTCACTTTATTAAACAACTAGTCCCTTTATTAGACAACTAGTCCCTTTATTAGACAACTAGTCCCTTTATTAAACAACTAGTCCCTTTATTAAACAACTAGTCCCTTTATTAGACAGCTAGTTACTTTATTAAACAGCTAGTTACTTTATTAAACAGCTAGTTACTTTATTAGACAACTAGTCACTACCTTCCCCTCAGACCAGCTGGTCCTTCATCTGCAGTTACTGATGATCAGAGTTCTACCTTCAGACTGGAGACCTCCAGAGGTCCAGACCTCCAGACCTCCAGAGCTCTAGACCTCCAGAGGTCCAGACCTCCAGACCTCCAGAGCTCTAGACCTCCAGAGGTCCAGACCTCCAGACCTCCAGAGCTCTAGACCTCCAGAGGTCCAGGTCAATAGAGGTGCACTGTAGATGGAGGACCAGCTGGTCTGAGGAGGCTCTGGTTGGTTGATTGAATGTTGCTGTGGTGTTCTGTACAGGAACCTGGTCCTGGTCCTGGTCCTGGTCCTGGTCCCGTTAACGGTGCTGTGTGTTCTCTACAGGAACCTGTCTCTGGGTGGAGGTCTCCTCCTCCTGCTGGCTGAGTGCCGGTCGGAGGCTCGCAGTGTTTTCGCTGGAGTTCCTTCTCTCGGACACCAGAGTTCTCCGAAGCACCTCCTGCAGCTGGGGGGTCGGGTTCTGCTCGTCCTCATGTTCATGACGCTGCTGCACCTGGACCTGAGCCTGCTGACGGTGAGTCTCACTGGGATCCACAGAGTCCATGTCCTGGTTCCAGGCTGGCGGTTCTGTCCAGCCATCAGGGGACCTGCTGGGTTCTGCTCCTCTGATGTAGAGTGGTTGTTAGCATGGAGGCTAGCTGTTAGCGGCTAACTGGGTCAGGGCTCACCCAGAGACTGGAGCATGGTGGGGCTCCGTGGTGCTGACCAGCAGCTCACCTGTCCAGGTGAACAGTTCTCACTGGAAGAAGTCAAAGCTGCTGACTAGATCTGCAGCATCGATGGTTTCGGTGTTCCAGTGTTCTGTCGAGCTTTCTGGGGATTAATGGGATAAAAAATAACTTCATTAAATTAGTTTAATGAAACTTCTTGTAACAGCTGACGAACAGCTCACCTCTAAAAATACACGGAGCATCGACAGCAGAGCTACAGATTCACAAGCTGCTTTAACAGGACGGAGTCCTCTGGCCTCACCACGGGGTTCAGGATCAGGACCAGGTTCAGGTTCAGGTTCAGGTTTAGGTCCAGGTCCAGGATCAGGACCAGGTTCAGGTTCAGGTTTAGGTCCAGGTCCAGGCCCAGGATCAGGACCAGGTTCAGGTTCAGGTTTAGGTCCAGGTCCAGGTTCAGGTTTAGGTCCAGGTCCAGGTCCAGGATCAGGACCAGGTTCAGGTTCAGGTTTAGGTCCAGGTTCAGGTTTAGGTTTAGGTCCAGGTCCAGGTCCAGGATCAGGACCAGGTTCAGGTTCAGGTTTAGGTCCAGGTCCAGGTCCAGGTCCAGGTCCAGGTCCAGGATCAGGACCAGGTTCAGGTTCAGGTTTAGGTCCAGGTCCAGGTCCAGGTCCAGGATCAGGACCAGGTTCAGGTTTAGGTCCAGGTCCAGGTCCAGGATCAGGACCAGGTTCAGGTTCAGGTCCAGGTCCAGGTCCAGGTCCAGGTCCAGGTCCAGGTCAGGACCAGGTTCAGGTTCAGGTTTATCTCCTCCGGCTCCGTCCTCTCAGGCTGGAAGCTTCAGTTTGATGTAGAACTGGAACAGTGAGGATGGATCCGTCCCGTCAGTAGATTACAGTAGATTACAGTAGATTACAGTAGATTCTACTTTATTGATCCCACAGCGGGGAGATTTCCTGGTTACAGCAGCAGATAAAAGCAGAAAACAGAGTAAACCCTGTAGAGAAAAGACAAATGAACACTACTGGAAAAGACATTTAACCGTAGACAACAAGATGAAGCTATGAGTAATGAGAGTAATGAGAGTAATGAGAGTAATGAGAGTAATACTTAACAAGGAACATGATGAACAGCGTTAGACATGCTAACATGCTAACATGCTAACAGTACCGTGGACAGAGCAAAGACTCGTTCAGGCTGTGCTGCTGGTGTTCAGTCTGATGGCGGCTGATTGGACGGCGTTCCTTCTGATCAGTCAGCTGCTGAAGGAGCTGCCAGCATTTTAATCATCCAGTCACTGGAGGAATCGTGTCAGACCTGCTACTGACCGACTCCACCGAGGAAGGAGCTCAGACCAGCAGCACCAGCTAGCTGCTAACAGTTAGCCACCATGCTAACTCTATTAGAACTGCAGGACGTTACTGACAAAGCCAGAAGGTGAGGCTGGACTCAGATGTAACCATGGTAACCTATGAAGTCTTCACCCTGGAAACAAAACAGACTGTGAGGAAGCAACAGAACAACTCGATCCAACAGAACCAACCTCAGTCCAGAACACATGGTCCTGACCCACCTCCCTGTAAGTCTCAGACCCAGCAGCACACTGGGGATAAAACGGGTCAGAACTCAGCAGAACATCACCGCCAGACTGGAACCAGCTCATCAGAACCTCACAGTTCAGTCCTGAGGTCCTGAACACCTCCACTGGAGCCCCAACAGAACCAGACCAACCTTAACCAGATAACTAACTAGACTAACCTTAACTAGGTGACTAACACTGGACCTTAGTTCTGGAGGTTTGCTGGTTCTTGCAGACCTTCTGGACTGAGTCCTTCTAATCAGCTGATCAGTCTGGTGGAGGCAGCAGATGTTCTTCACACCGTTTAGAACCAGAACCTCTCCTATAGTAAGAGGATCCTCAGTCTGGACCTGGTTCTGACCCGGTTCTGACCTGTCTGTGTCCAGGTGCTGCAGAACCTGGTGGGGACGGCGCTGATGGTTCTGGTGGCGGTGGGCTTTAAGACCAAGCTGGCGGCGCTGACGCTGGTCTTCTGGCTGCTCTGCATCAACTTCACCTTCAACGCCTTCTGGAGCGTCCCGTCCCACCGGCCCATGCACGACTTCCTCAAGTACGACTTCTTCCAGACCACGTCGGTGATCGGGGGCCTGCTGCTGGTGGTGGCTCTGGGGCCCGGAGGGGTCTCCATGGACGAGAAGAAGAAGGAGTGGTGAGCAGGAGAACCAGGAGAACCAGGAGAACCAGGAGAACCAGCTCCAGCTTCTATTTATTACCCCTCTGTTCTCAGAGCGACCAATCAGAGCTCGTCTTCGTGTCACATGTTGTTGTCCGACGCTGACGGAAACATGTTTCGTTTTTTAATCCAACGTTTTTACGTCTATAAAATAAATGTAAACAGGAAGTGAAGCAGCAGAAACCAGGAGCTTCAGAAGCTCCGAGTTCCTGATCAATCATTGAGTTTTAATTAAAGCTGCAACAATTAATCAATCAATCAGTTAATCAATCAGCAGAAGATCAGTAAACCTCACCCTGCTTCAGACCAACACGCCTCAGACTGGAGAATCCCATATGAGCAGCTATCAGTCAGTGTGTCCAACCGATCAGCGTTGATCGATTAGTTTATTGAACAGCAGCAGGTCCGACCCGGTAAGTCGTCCTCTGTTAGTTGGTTCTGTTGGTTCTGATGAGCCTCCTGAGGCTGCAGTGACTGTCAGCGTCCTGCAGGAGGCGCCGGTTGCTGCTGCTTCACTTCTCTGTGTTGTGCTGAAGTGAATCTTTTCTACCGAGTTTCTGGAGATGTTTAATAAAGTCGTGGCATCGAAACCAAAAGGCCTCCTGAGTCTGACGTTCAGGTGGTTTAGGGTTAAAGACGCTGCAGAGCTGCGTGACTCTGATCCTCCAGACTGACCTTTGTTCACCGAGACGCTCCTGAAGTGGTCGACAGGTTCTCTGCATTGGTTCCTGAAGATCAGCTGGACGTCTGATTGGCTGCTCACTGAAAAGAAACACCTGTAAAATAATAAGTTTAATGTTTTAATGGACTAAACGAGCATTTAGGAGGTTCTAGAGTTTATTTTAAGAAGTTCTAGTTTTCATTTAGGAGGTTCTAGAGTTTATTTTAAGAAGTTCTAGTTTTCATTTAGGAGGTTCTAGAGGTCATTTAGGAGGTTCTAGTTTTCATTTAGGAGGTTCTAGAGGTCATTTAGGAGGTTGTAGAGGTCATTTAGGAGGTTCTAGAGGTCATTTAGGAGGTTCTAGAGGTCATTTAGGAGGTTGTAGAGTTTATTTTAAGAAGTTCTAGTTTTCATTTAGGAGGTTCTAGAGTTTATTTTAAGAAGTTCTAGTTTTCATTTAGGAGGTTCTAGAGTTTATTTTAAGAAGTTCTAGTTTTCATTTAGGAGGTTCTAGAGTTTATTTTAAGAAGTTCTAGTTTTCATTTAGGAGGTTCTAGAGGTCATTTAGGAGGTTCTAGTTTTCATTTAGGAGGTTCTAGTTTTCATTTAGGAGGTTGTAGAGGTCATTTAGGAGGTTCTAGTTTTCATTTAGGAGGTTCTAGAGGTCATTTAGGAGGTTGTAGAGGTCATTTAGGAGGTTCTAGAGGTCATTTAGGAGGTTCTAGTTTTCATTTAGGAGGTTCTAGTTTTCATTTAGGAGGTTCTAGTTTTCATTTAGGAGGTTCTAGAGGTCATTTAGGAGGTTCTAGTTTTCATTTAGGAGGTTCTAGTTTTCATTTAGGAGGTTCTAGAGGTCATTTAGGAGGTTCTAGAGGTCATTTAGGAGGTTCTAGTTTTCATTTAGGAGGTTCTAGTTTTCATTTAGGAGGTTCTAGTTTTCATTTAGGAGGTTCTAGTTTTCATTTAGGAGGTTCTAGAGGTCATTTAGGAGGTTCTAGTTTTCATTTAGGAGGTTCTAGTTTTCATTTAGGAGGTTCTGGTGGTTCTGTACTTCCCTGTCAGATGTTCCTAGGTCTAGCTTCTCTGCTGGTTAGTCGTGGATGTGGACTCAGACTCTGATAGAAACTCTATTTAAACTGCCTAGAAGGTTCCAGGTTCTTCTCGATGTGTCTGATCCAGATCTGTTCTCTGCTCATCACATAATTTAGTGGAGATTTAAACGTGACATCATCAGGTTTAAACGTGACATCATCAGGTTTAAACGTGACATCAGCGGGTTTAAACGTGACATCATCAGGTTTAAACGTGACATCATCAGGTTTAAACGTGACATCATTAGGTTTAAACGTGACATCATCAGGTTTAAACATGACATCATCAGGTTTAAACATGACATCATTAGGTTTAAACGTGACATCATCAGGTTTAAATGTGACATCATTAGGTTTTAACGTGACATCATCAGGTTTAAACATGACATCATTAGGTTTAAACGTGACATCATTAGGTTTTAACGTGACATCATCAGGTTTAAACGTGACATCATTAGGTTTAAACGTGACATCATCGGGTTTAAACGTGACATCATTAGGTTTAAACGTGACATCATTAGGTTTAAACGTGACATCATCAGGTTTAAATGTGACATCATCAGGTTTAAACGTGACATCATCAGGTTTAAACGTGACATCATTGGGTTTAAACGTGACATCATCGGGTTTAAACGTGACATCATTGGGTTTAAACGTGACATCATTAGGTTTAAACGTGACATCATTAGGTTTAAACGTGACATCATCAGGTTTAAATGTGACATCATCGGGTTTAAACGTGACATCATCGGGTTTAAACGTGACATCATTAGGTTTAAACGTGACATCATTAGGTTTAAACGTGACATCATCAGGTTTAAATGTGACATCATCAGGTTTAAACGTGACATCATCAGGTTTAAACGTGACATCATCGGGTTTAAACGTGACATCATTGGGTTTAAACGTGACATCATTAGGTTTAAACGTGACATCATCAGGTTTAAACGTGACATCATCAGGTTTAAACGTGACATCATCAGGTTTAAATGTGACATCATCAGGTTTAAACGTGACATCATCGGGTTTAAACGTGACATCATTATGTTTAAACGTGACATCATCAGGTTTAAACGTGACATCATTAGGTTTAAACGTGACATCATCAGGTTTAAACGTGACATCATCAGGTTTAAATGTGACATCATCAGGTTTAAACGTGACATCATTAGGTTTAAACGTGACATCATTAGGTTTAAACGTGACATCATCAGGTTTAAACGTGACATCATCAGGTTTAAATGTGACATCATTAGGTTTAAATGTGACATCAGCGGGTTTAAATGTGACATCAGCGGGTTTAAATGTGACATCATCAGGTTTAAACGTGACATCAGTGGGTTGGACAGAGACGAGGACTGGTCAGTAGATGAGCCATGGACAAACCTCCACCAGAACCACCAGACCTCCACGTTCACCCATGACCCAGATCTGTAGACCAGGAAGTTCTGCAGCATCAGACGGGAGACTGAATGTCCCTGGTGAGGATCCACAGAAACACACATCAGACCTGCAACACACACAAACACACACAAACACACACTTAAAGACACACCAGGAGGACTCTGAGGGGGAGGACAGTCCTGCAGACTCTGTCTCCACCCGTCTGGGCTGCAGACACACAGAAACCAAACGCAACCTTCACCAGGCGAGATAAAACCTGGAGCCTCTGGTGGAGGTGAACCAGGACTGGTGTGTGTGTGTGTGTGTGTGTGTGTGTGTGTTGAGTCCATTCATTTGCTGCAGACTGACTCTGACCTTAAACTGAATCACTAAGACTGAGGCTGTTTTCATGTCCTCACAACGTCAGAAACACACTGATACACACACACACACACACACACTGATACACACACACACACACTGATACACACACACACACACACACACTGCAATTATGAGTTATTGATTTCTCCAGGAAGCAGCAGCTGGAGCTGTCAGGTGTGTGTGTGGTGTTCAGGTGCTGCCCTTGGCTGCAGGTTATTACAGGACCTGGTCACTCAGAGTTAACGTGAAGGACGACGGTGAAAAGAGGAAACTCAGCGGCTCAAGGAAACAAGTTCAGACGGACTCACTTTAAATGGAGACACACTGAACTACACACTGAACTACACACTGAACTACACACTGAACTACACACTGAACTACACACTGAACCACATGAGGGTCGCTGAGGTCTGACTTGTGGATTCATCTTTGGAACCAGGTCATGTTCTATTCCAGTGTTTTTCAAGGCTCTTTTCCTTCATTGAAACCAGCTGAAAATATGAAGAAAGATTAACAATAGAAGTGTTTTATTGTTAATATGAGCTTTTTTATAACACTGAAGAATGACGTTAAATTATAATCAAATAACCACAAAGGAAAAAGTATTTTATAATCTTTCTTGTTGTCAAAATGAAAACTTGGTGCCAGGATGAAATGAATTCTAAGAAGGTTCTCTTTGATCGTCACGGCGCTGCGTTTTACATAAAGGGCAACAAAAAGACGTGAACAACGTTAGGAGCTGATTGAAGCTCCTGAACGAGGTTGGTAGAACATCCGTCCCTCCGTGTCTCATCATCTCCACCATCTGCCACCGGTGACTTTTACCAGCCTTGATGTGTTCGGCTATGAAACCAGCTGTGTGTCTCTGAGGATCTCCAGCAGTGACAGCGGACATGAGCCAACGTCTGGGTGTGATGGAGCAACGGAAGTGTTCCCAGTCCGAGGACGCCGAGCCGACGCGGCGCGCTGCTGTGGGAGCCAAGAACGCTGCAGGACCCCCTGTGTGGAGCCCTGTGGGGAGACGGGGCCACAGACATGCTGCTGGAGCTGCACCTGCACAGGTACGGCCCAAACCGAGGCCCAGCCCTCGGGGACTGGGAGGGAAGAAGATGGCTGCCATCGTTGGAAGCAACGCTGGGAAACATACCAGTTGGAAGACGAAGGTGGTGAGTGTGTTTTCACCTGACATGGACACACAGATGCTGACAGGTTACTTAAAGACAAGCTCCACCGTGACGCAACGTGTCGACCGATAGACGCTGCTGCCACTCGGTTCAGCTCCTTTCAAGTCTCTGAAGTCGAACCTCCCTGTGGACGTTTGGTTCTGTCCTCCATGGTGAAGCTGCAGCTCAGAGACAGAGAGCTGCTCCTTCAGGCAGAGTTCAGTCTGGATCTACTAAACCAAACTAAACAGGATGGAATGAATGTGTCAGAACTCCATGTGCAGGAGAAGCTTTTAAAAACTGGATCATTAAAAACTCGACAAGGCCCAGAGGTTGAGCTTTAGAAACAAACTAATGCTAGATTTAAATATGCTGAGTGTTTCATTAAGAGAGAAGAGCAGGAAATGAGGACAAACTGAATGTTTAAAAACCTGCAGCATCATAATGTTAATGATTCCTGGGAGGAAGTGAAGGTGATCAATCACAGGAAGATGCTGCTGCCGTCCAGCACTGATGGCTTTACTGGATCTGAAAACACCACAGAGCTGTGGAGGAAACTTCACAGTGATGCTTTTAACTGATGCTGCTGTTGTTCCTGATGATGTGAACGTGGTTATTAGACCTGACCAGGTGAGTTATGCTGTCGACTGAACAAAGCTTGTGGCCTTTAAGCTCATCACAGACTCTGTTCCTGGCCTCCTGTTTGTCTGGGTTGTTACTGCCTGGTACAGTAACTGACTCTATGCTGCCTGTTTTATTAGTTCATGTAGTTAAAGACAAAACTGATAAAATATGGAAAGTTACAGGCCAGCTGTGTTGGCTCGTCTGCTTTTTAAAGTTTTAGAACTCATCCTATTAGAGAGGCTTCAAGAATCTGTTGTAACAACGGATCAGTTTGGATTTAAAGTCAGCCTGGTACAGACCTGATCATATAAGCACTGAAGGACACTGTTAGTGAGGACAGAAGAATAACTCCACAGTGTTTATGTGCTTTTAGATGCATTCAAAGCTTTTGACCGCTTTAATCACGGCAAGTCTGAAGTTCTGAGAGCGCCGGGTTCACCTGATCGAATACGGATTTCAGAAGATGCAGGTTAGGAGGGGTCAGAGCAAACCTGCACCCTTCAGAGGGACTAACGAGGTTCAACAAGGTGGGATTTTATCACCTGCTTTGTTCAGTCCGTTTATGGACGACCTGTCTAAGAGGTTAAAGAGTCCAGGACTGGATCCTTGGTGGGAGAAGGTCTGATCCACCATCTGCTGTACGCTGAAGGGTCACATCCTGATTCTGGACTCACTGGATTCAGTGTTTGGATGTTTTTAGTGTCTTGTTTTGTTTTCTGGGCTCTTTTTATGGAGCAGCTGTGTCTGAAATAAAGCTGATATATGTTATTGATCATCAGTTCTTGGTGACCATATTAAATATCTACTGGTCCAGGTCTAACGTGTTCAGCTGACAGTCCATGAGCTCCATTCAAGACTCTTTAAACCCTCCCAGGTTTTTACCTCCAGACTCTCAGACCACATCTGAGACCTGAGATGAGCAGAGATGACCAGCAGGGGGCGCTGCTGCTGTTCGGCTGGACTCAGTCAACATCAGAGGATCCAGACGGCATCAAACAGGTTTAGTCCCTTCATGGTTTCATGTTTTATTCCTGCTGGTTTCACTTCTCTGTCTATAAATCAGATAAATAACAGCAGCAGGTTCATTTAATACGATATAACCTGAGAACAGTCCAACACTAAACCTTAGATCAGTTAGTCATCCATCACTAAACCTTAGATCAGTTAGTCATCCACCACTAAACCTTAGATCAGTTAGTCATCACCACTAAACCTTAGATCAGTTAGTCATCCATCACTAAACCTTAGATCAGTTAGTCATCCACCACTAAACCTTAGATCAGTTAGTCATCCACCACTAAACCTCAGATCAGTTAGTCATCACCACTAAACCTTAGATCAGTTAGTCATCACCACTAAACCTTAGATCAGTTAGTCATCCACCACTAAACCTTAGATCAGTTAGTCATCACCACTAAACCTTAGATCAGTTAGTCATCCACCACTAAACCTTAGATCAGTTAGTCATCACCACTAAACCTTAGATCAGTTAGTCATCACCACTAAACCTTAGATCAGTTAGTCATCACCACTAAACCTTAGATCAGTTAGTCATCCACCACTAAACCTTAGATCAGTTAGTCATCCACCACTAAACCTTAGATCAGTTAGTCATCCACCACTAAACCTTAGATCAGTTAGTCATCACCACTAAACCTTAGATCAGTTAGTCATCCACCACTAAACCTTAGATCAGTTAGTCATCCACCACTAAACCTTAGATCAGTTAGTCATCACCACTAAACCTTAGATCGGTTAGTCATCACCACTAAACCTTAGATCGGTTAGTCATCCACCACTAAACCTTAGATCAGTTAGTCATCCACCACTAAACCTTAGATCAGTTAGTCATCACCACTAAACCTTAGATCAGTTAGTCATCCACCACTAAACCTTAGATCAGTTAGTCATCACCACTAAACCTTAGATCGGTTAGTCATCACCACTAAACCTTAGATCGGTTAGTCATCCACCACTAAACCTTAGATCAGTTAGTCATCACCACTAAACCTTAGATCGGTTAGTCATCCACCACTAAACCTTAGATCAGTTAGTCATCACCACTGGCTTATGGTCTGATTAGTCATCTATCTGCTAAACCTTTATATTATTTAGTCATACACTAAACATAGAATCTGTTAGTCATCACCACTAAACCTTAGATGAGTTAACTTAGATCAGTTAGTCATCCATCACTAAACCTTAGATCAGTTAGTCATCCACCACTAAACCTTAGATCAGTTAGTCATCACCACTAAACCTTAGATCAGTTAGTCATCACCACTAAACCTTAGATCAGTTAGTCATCCACCACTAAACCTTAGATCGGTTAGTCATCACCACTAAACCTTAGATCAGTTAGTCATCCATCACTAAACCTTGGATCAGTTAGTCATCCATCACTAAACCTTAGATCAGTTAGTCAACACCACTAAACCTTAGATCAGTTAGTCATCACCACTAAACCTTAGATCAGTTAATCATCACCACTAAACCTTAGATCAGTTAGTCATCCACCACTAAACCTTAGATCAGTTAGTCATCCACCACTAAACCTTAGATCAGTTAGTCATCACCACTAAACCTTAGATCGGTTAGTCATCACCACTAAACCTTAGATCGGTTAGTCATCCACCACTAAACCTTAGATCAGTTAGTCATCCACCACTAAACCTTAGATCAGTTAGTCATCACCACTAAACCTTAGATCAGTTAGTCATCCACCACTAAACCTTAGATCAGTTAGTCATCACCACTAAACCTTAGATCGGTTAGTCATCACCACTAAACCTTAGATCGGTTAGTCATCCACCACTAAACCTTAGATCAGTTAGTCATCACCACTAAACCTTAGATCGGTTAGTCATCCACCACTAAACCTTAGATCAGTTAGTCATCACCACTAAACCTTAGATCAGTTAGTCCTCACCACTAAACCTTAGATCAGTTAGTCATCACCACTAAACCTTAGATCGGTTAGTCATCATCACTAAACCTTAGATCAGTTAGTCATCCATTACTAAACCTTAGATCAGTTAGTCATCACCACTAAACCTTAGATCAGTTAGTCATCCATTACTAAACCTTAGATCAGTTAGTCATCACCACTAAACCTTAGATCAGTTAGTCATCCATCACTAAACCTTAGATCAGTTAGTCATCCACCACTAAACCTTAGATCAGTTAATCATCACCACTAAACCTTAGATCAGTTAGTCATCCATCACTAAACCTTAGATCAGTTAGTCATCACCACTAAACCTTAGATCAGTTAGTCATCCAACACTAAACCTTAGATCAGTTAGTCATCACCACTAAACCTTAGATCAGTTAGTCATCACCACTAAACCTTAGATCAATTAGTCATCACCACTAAACCTTAGATCAGTTAGTCATCCCCACTAAACCTTAGATCAGTTAGTCATCACCACTAAACCTTAGATCAGTTAGTCATCACTACTAAACCTTAGATCAGTTAGTCATCCACCACTAAACCTTAGATCAGTTAGTCATCCACCACTAAACCTTATATCAGTTAGTCATCACCACTAAACCTTAGATCAGTTAGTCATCACCACTAAACCTTAGATCAGTTAGTCATCCACCACTAAACCTTAGATCAGTTAGTCATCACCACTAAACCTTAGATCAGTTAGTCATCCATTACTAAACCTTAGATCAGTTAGTCATCCATTACTAAACCTTAGATCAGTTAGTCATCACCACTAAACCTTAGATCAGTTAGTCATCCATTACTAAACTTTAGATCGGTTAGTCATCACCACTAAACCTTAGATCAGTTAGTCATCCACCACTAAACCTTAGATCAGTTAATCATCACCACTAAACCTTAGATCAGTTAGTCATCCATCACTAAACCTTAGATCAGTTAGTCATCCACCACTAAACCTTAGATCAGTTAGTCATCACCACTAAACCTTAGATCAGTTAGTCATCACCACTAAACCTTAGATCAGTTAGTCATCCACCACTAAACCTTAGATCGGTTAGTCATCACCACTAAACCTTAGATCAGTTAGTCATCCATCACTAAACCTTGGATCAGTTAGTCATCCATCACTAAACCTTAGATCAGTTAGTCAACACCACTAAACCTTAGATCAGTTAGTCATCACCACTAAACCTTAGATCAGTTAATCATCACCACTAAACCTTAGATCAGTTAGTCATCCACCACTAAACCTTAGATCAGTTAGTCATCCACCACTAAACCTTAGATCAGTTAGTCATCACCACTAAACCTTAGATCAGTTAGTCATCCATTACTAAACCTTAGATCAGTTAGTCATCCACCACTAAACCTTAGATCAGTTAGTCATCACCACTAAACCTTAGATCAGTTAGTCATCCATTACTAAACCTTAGATCAGTTAGTCATCACCACTAAACCTTAGATCAGTTAGTCATCCATCACTAAACCTTAGATCAGTTAGTCATCCACCACTAAACCTTATATCAGTTAGTCATCACCACTAAACCTTAGATCAGTTAGTCATCACCACTAAACCTTAGATCAGTTAGTCATCCACCACTAAACCTTAGATCGGTTAGTCATCACCACTAAACCTTAGATCGGTTAGTCATCCATCACTAAACCTTAGATCAGTTAGTCATCCATCACTAAACCTTAGATCAGTTAGTCATCACCACTAAACCTTAGATCAGTTAGTCATCACCACTAAACCTTAGATCAGTTAGTCATCACCACTAAACCTTAGATCAGTTAGTCATCACCACTAAACCTTAGATTAGTTAGTCATCACCACTAAACCTTAGATCAGTTAGTCATCACCACTAAACCTTACATCAGTTAGTCATCCACCACTAAACCTTAGATCAGTTAGTCATCCACCACTAAACCTTAGATCAGTTAGTCATCACCACTAAACCTTACATCAGTTAGTCATCCACCACTAAACCTTAGATCAGTTAGTCATCCACCACTAAACCTTAGATCAGTTAGTCATCACCACTAAACCTTAGATCAGTTAGTCATCACCACTAAACCTTACATCAGTTAGTCATCCACCACTAAACCTTAGATCAGTTAGTCATCCACCACTAAACCTTAGATCAGTTAGTCATCACCACTAAACCTTACATCAGTTAGTCATCCACCACTAAACCTTAGATCAGTTAGTCATCCACCACTAAACCTTAGATCAGTTAGTCATCACCACTAAACCTTAGATCAGTTAGTCATCCACCACTAAACCTTAGATCAGTTAGTCATCCACCACTAAACCTTAGATCAGTTAGTCATCACCACTAAACCTTAGATCAGTTAGTCATCACCACTAAACCTTAGATCAGTTAGTCATCACCACTAAACCTTACATCAGTTAGTCATCACCACTAAACCTTAGATCAGTTAGTCATCACCACTAAACCTTAGATCAGTTAGTCATCCACCACTAAACCTTAGATCAGTTAGTCATCCACCACTAAACCTTAGATCAGTTAGTCATCACCACTAAACCTTAGATCAGTTAGTCATCCACCACTAAACCTTAGATCAGTTAGTCATCACCACTAAACCTTAGATCAGTTAGTCATCACCACTAAACCTTAGATCAGTTAGTCATCACCACTAAACCTTAGATCAGTTAGTCATCACCACTAAACCTTAGATCAGTTAGTCATCCACCACTAAACCTTAGATCAGTTAGTCATCACCACTAAACCTTAGATCGGTTAGTCATCACCACTAAACCTTAGATCAGTTAGTCATCCACCACTAAACCTTAGATCAGTTAGTCATCACCACTAAACCTTAGATTAGTTAGTCATCACCACTAAACCTTAGATCAGTTAGTCATCACCACTAAACCTTAGATCAGTTAATCATCACCACTAAACCTTAGATCAGTTAGTCATCACCACTAAACCTTAGATCAGTTAGTCATCCATCACTAAACCTTAGATCAGTTAGTCATCCATCACTAAACCTTAGATCAGTTAGTCATCACCACTAAACCTTAGATCAGTTAGTCATCCACCACTAAACCTTAGATCAGTTAGTCATCACCACTAAACCTTAGATCAGTTAGTCATCATCACTAAACCTTAGATCAGTTAGTCACCACCACTAAACCTTAGATCAGTTAGTCATCCATTACTAAACCTTAGATCAGTTAGTCATCACCACTAAACCTTAGATCAGTTAGTCATCCATTACTAAACCTTAGATCAGTTAGTCATCACCACTAAACCTTAGATCAGTTAGTCATCACCACTAAACCTTAGATCAGTTAGTCATCACCACTAAACCTTAGATCAGTTAGTCATCCATCACTAAACCTTAGATCAGTTAGTCATCACCACTAAACCTTAGATGAGTTAGTCATCCACCACTAAACCTTAGATCAGTTAGTCATCACCACTAAACCTTAGATCAGTTAGTCAGTTAGTCAGTTAGTTAGTCAGTTGGTCGATTAGTCAGTTAGTCAGTCAGTCAGTCAGTCAGTTAGTTAGTTAGTCAGTTGGTCGATTAGTCAGTTAGTTAGGTAGTCAGTTTGTCAGTTAGTTAGTCAGTCAGTCAGTTAGTTAGTTAGTTAGTTAGTTAGTCAGTTGGTCGATTAGTCAGTTAGTTAGTTAGTCAGTCAGTCAGTCAGTCAGTCAGTTAGTTAGTTAGTTAGTCAGTTGGTCGATTAGTCAGTTAGTTAGTTAGTTAGTCAGTTGGTCGATTAGTCAGTTAGTTAGGTAGTCAGTTAGTTAGTCAGTCAGTCAGTTAGTTAGTTAGTTAGTTAGTTAGTTAGTCAGTTGGTCGATTAGTCAGTTAGTTAGTTAGTCAGTCAGTCAGTCAGTCAGTCAGTTAGTTAGTTAGTTAGTCAGTTGGTCGATTAGTCAGTTACTTAGTTAGTCAGTTAGTTAGTTAGTCAGTTAGTTAGTTAGTCAGTTTGTCAGTCAGTCAGTCAGTCAGTCAGTTAGTTAGTTATTTAGGTAGTCAGTTAGTCAGTTAGTTAGTCAGTCAGTCAGTCAGTCAGTCAGTTAGTTAGTTAGTCAGTTGGTCGATTAGTCAGTTAGTTCGTTAGTTATTCAGTTAGTTATTCAGTCAGTCAGTCAGTCAGTCAGTTAGTTAGTTAGTCAGTTTGTCAGTCAGTCAGTTAGTTAGTTATTTAGGTAGTCAGTCAGTCAGTTAGTTAGTCAGTCAGTCAGTCAGTCAGTCAGTTAGTTAGTCAGTTGGTCGATTAGTCAGTTACTTAGTTAGTTAGTCAGTTAGTTAGTTAGTCAGTTAGTTAGTTAGTCAGTTTGTCAGTCAGTCAGTCAGTCAGTCAGTTAGTTAGTTATTTAGGTAGTCAGTTAGTCAGTTAGTTAGTCAGTCAGTCAGTCAGTCAGTCAGTTAGTTAGTCAGTTGGTCGATTAGTCAGTTAGTTCGTTAGTTATTCAGTTAGTTATTCAGTCAGTCAGTCAGTCAGTCAGTTAGTTAGTTAGTTAGTCAGTTAGTTAGTTAGTTAGTTAGGCTGGTAGGTTAGTGAATCTGTAGGTTTCTGTTCGATTCATAAGTTAGGGTTTATAGCTATTTTGTTCAGACAGCATTGGTAGTTGGGTAGGTAGTTATGTTGTTTAGGTGGTTATGTTGAGTAGGTAGTTAAGTTGGTTAGGTAGTTAAGTTAATTGTTAGGTAGTTATGTTGATAGTTGTGTTGGTGATGACTTCCTTCGGATGGTTCCTGGGGAGGTAGTTACTGTGTTAACCAGTAGTTAGGAGGTAGTTACTGTGTTAGGACGGGTAGTTAGTAGAGTGATGTCAGTTCAGATGTTTTCTGAATGTTCTACATGAACTGTTTGACGGAACACATGAACTTTAATTTCATTCAATTCAATTTTATTGATTTAGCACATATTTACAACAGAAGTCGTCACAAAGCGCTGAACTTGAACAGATGAGTTTTACATGTCGCAGTAAATAAACCTGAACCCAACTCCATCTGAAACACCTGCTGCTGCTCATAAACTCATATGTATATAATATATAATATATAAAGATAAAATATTTATAATATATATAAAGACTTTAACACGAGTCCAAACAGCTGAGAGCTAAAACCAAGAACAACCATCAGTAAACTGAAGGTCTGGTTCTGAACAAAAGAACCTGCAGGGAGTCTGAGGATGTTAACAAGGAGAGGCTCAGACCAGCTGCTTGGTTCTGTGGAGGCAGCAGGAGGTCGGAGGTCGTGGGAAGGCAGCCGGCTGACCTCTGACCTCTGCTGCTGTTCAGGTGAGTCACCTGATGATGGGGCAGGTGGGCGGGGTCAGAGCTGAGGTCAGCGGGCTGAGATCGCATCACACACACACACCTGGAGTCACCTGAGATAACATCAGCTCTTTATCCATCACCATGTAGCGTAGCGGCTAACGCTAGCTAATGATGACATCACTGGCCTCACCTTCTACCTGCTCAGGTGAGGCAGGATGCTGTGTTCAGGGACACACACTGTTGCTCTGCACACCAAACATTGATTCTCAGGTCCTCCCACATAAAGTCCTAACTAAGTCTGGAAAAAACCTCCTCAGAACCAGCAGATCCTTCATCGACCTCCTGAATTAGAACGAAAACCTCCTAAATCAACTCTAGAACCTCCTCAGTGAACTCTAGAACCTCCTAAATCAACTGTAGAACCTCCTAAATCAACTCTAGAACCTCCTCAGTGAACTCTAGAACCTCCTAAATGAACTCTAGAACCTCCTAAATCAACTCTAGAACCTCCTCAGTGAACTCTAGAACCTCCTAAATCAACTCTAGAACCTCCTAAATCAACTCTAGAACCTCCTAAATCAACTGTAGTACCTCCTAAATCAACTCTAGAACCTCCTCAACTCTAGAACCTCCTAAATCAACTCTAGAACCTCCTAAATCAACTCTAGAACCTCCTCAGTGAACTCTAGAACCTCCTAAATCAACTCTAGAACCTCCTAAATCAACTCTAGAACCTCCTAAATCAACTGTAGTACCTCCTAAATCAACTCTAGAACCTCCTAAATCAACTCTAGAACCTCCTAAATCAACTGTAGTACCTCCTAAATCAACTCTAGAACCTCCTAAATCAACTCTAGAACCTCCTCAGTGAACTCTAGAACCTCCTAAATCAACTCTAGAACCTCCTAAATCAACTCTAGAACCTCCTAAATCAACTCTAGTACCTCCTAAATCAACTCTAGAACCTCCTAAATCAACTCTAGTACCTCCTAAATCAACTCTAGAACCTCCTAAATCAACTCTAGTACCTCCTAAATCAACTCTAGAACCTCCTAAATCAACTGTAGTACCTCCTAAATCAACTCTAGAACCTCCTAAATCAACTCTAGAACCTCCTAAATCAACTGTAGTACCTCCTAAATCAACTCTAGAACCTCCTAAATCAACTCTAGAACCTCCTCAGTGAACTCTAGAACCTCCTAAATCAACTCTAGAACCTCCTAAATCAACTCTAGTACCTCCTAAATCAACTCTAGAACCATATCAACAGACTCTGGAACCAGATGAACCTATAAACAGAACCGTTCCATCAGACCAGGACTGAGTGGATCCAGTATTTTAATGATTACAGGGGCGTCCTGCGTCTCTACTTAGAACCTTTTTCCTGGTTCCAGTCTGACTCCAGAAGGGTTCTGACAGGAGGAACCGTGTGACCCGTAGACCCTGATGGGACCGTAGATCCTGGTCTGCTATCGGTTCCTCTGTTCTCTCCTCGTCAGGTTTCTTCCGGCTGGTCGGTCTTTGCTCTCGTTGTTTCCGTCTCACTGAGCTGATTGGATATCGACCAGTGCTGACCTCAGACCAGCGGCCCCGCCCACCTGCAGAGGGGACGGCGGCCATGTTGGGGGTCAACGGCCACCTCATCACCACAGCTAGTGATTAGCAGACGAGCTAACGCTGCTAACGGCCCAGCAGCTGATCGATGAGTTTCTACGAGCCGCTCCAGACGGTGTCGGTGTGATGATGAACGTGACGATCCTTCCTCTGAGGCTGAACAGCTGCAGGTGAAACGACACAGGAAGAAACGTCCCAGTCCTCCTGGTTCATGGATCTGATTGGACGCTGGGTTCGTTAAAGTGTTTAAACTACACAGACGTGGTTCTGCTTCTCTTCCTAGGTAAATCCACACTCTGAGAAGGGGAACATGTCCTTTATTACATCTTCAGTTGTATAGAGTCTGTGAGGGACCAGGATCAGTCTGTAAACAGCAGGAGGTGTCTAAAGTGGTTTCCAGGGTTTGTTATTCATTTAAAGTCAGTGACCCGGTTTATGCTAATTAGGTCCAAACAAAAGGTACCGAAAATTTATGATAAACCAGCGAACAGACAGACACTTAGAAATCAGACAGTTTATATGTGACTTACTTTAAATGATGCTGATGTTTCCTGCTGCTTCTGTTGTTCAGACGACATTTTGTTTGTTAAAACAACAGAGCTAACTCTGCTGCTAGCTAACTCTGATACCTATGCTGTTAACTAAATGTGCTATTAGTTAACTCTGCTGTTGGCTACCTCTGCTGTTAGCTAACTGTGCTGTTTATTAACTGTGCTGCTAGCTAACTATTTTGTTAACTAACTCCGCTGTTAGCTAACTGTACTGCTAGATAATTATTTATTAGCTAACTATACTGCTAGCTAACTCTGCTGTTAGCTACTATGCTGCTAGCTACCTCTGCTGTTAGCTAACTGTGCTGTTAGCTATCTCTGCCATTAGCTAACTGTGCTGTTATTTAACTCTGCTGCTAGTTAACGCTGCTGCTAGCTGACTATTCTGTTAACTAACTGTGCTGTTCGCTAACTGTGCTACTAGCTAACTGTAATGCTAGATAATTCTGTTATTAGCTAACTGTACTGCTAGCTAACTCTGCTGTTAGCTACTGTGCTGCCAGTTACCTCTGCTGTTAGTTGCCTCTGCTGTTGGCTATCTCTGCTGTTAGCTACCTCTGCTGTTAGCTACCTCTGCTGTTAGCTACCTCTGCTGTTAGCTAACTGTGCTGTTAGCTATCTGTGCTGTTAGCTACCTCTGTTGTTAGCTACCTGTGCTGTTAGCTACCTCTGTTGTTAGCTATCTGTGCTGTTAGCTACTTCTGTTGTTAGCTACCTGTTCTATTAGCTACTTCTGTTGTTAGCTACCTGTTCTATTAGCTACTTCTGTTGTTAGCTACCTGTTCTATTAGCTACTTCTGTTGTTAGCTACCTGTTCTATTAGCTACTTCTGTTGTTAGCTACCTGTTCTATTAGCTACTTCTGTTGTTAGCTACCTGTTCTATTAGCTACTTCTGTTGTTAGCTACCTGTTCTATTAGCTACTTCTGTTGTTAGCTACCTGTTCTATTAGCTACTTCTGTTGTTAGCTACCTGTTCTATTAGCTACTTCTGTTGTTAGCTACCTGTTCTATTAGCTACTTCTGTTGTTAGCTACCTGTGCCGCTGTGTGTCGGTGATTCCTCTGTTACTGAGTCTGGTGCACTGGACCGCTTTACTATTATTATTATTATTGTTGTTGTTATTATTGTTGTTATTGTTGTTGTTATTTTAAAAAAATTAAGCTCTAGAAGTTCCCAGACTTCAGGTTAATGGTAACTAGAACTCCTGAGTCTGTCAGAACCAAGTTTACAGGGAATTAAAAGGTCAGTGGTCTCCAGGTCCTGCTGGTCCCCCAGGTTCTGCTGGTCCTCCAGGGTCTGCTGGTCCTCCAGGTCCTGCTGGTCTCCAGGTTCTGCTGGTCTCCAGGTCCTGCTGGTCTCCAGGTCCTGCTGGTCTCCAGGTTCTGCTTGTCCTCCAGGTTCTTCTGGTCCTCCAGGTTCTGCTGGTCCTCCAGGTCCTGCTGGTCTCCAGGTCCTGCTGGTCTCCAGGTCCTGCTGGTTTCCAGGTTCTGCTGGTCTCCAGGTCCTGCTGGTCTCCAGGTCCTGCTGGTCCTCCAGGTCCTGCTGGTCTCCAGGTCCTGCTGGTCCTCCAGGTCCTGCTGGTCTCCAGGTCCTGCTGGTCTCCAGGTCCTGCTGGTCCTCAGGATGAGCGCTGTCTCGTTGTTGAGCGGCGCTGCTTCCTGATTGGTCGTGTCTCTGCTGCTTCCTGATTGGTCGTGTCTCTGCTGCGTCCTGATTGGTCGTGTCTCTGCTGCGTCCTGATTGGTCGTGTCTCTGCTGCTCGTCCTCATCAGGCTGAATGGACTCGTCTCCTGCTGCGTCCTGCTTCTGAATGATCGTCGCATCGTGGAGATAAAAGCCGACTGCATTTATCCACCTGCTGCCGCGGCTCCGACACAAGGCCAGCAGCTCTCAGCGCTTTTAATTCCTCTGATCTGCATTTGAATGTTGAGCAGGTTCCACTGTGTTTGTTTGTCCCTAAATGAGGAGGAAGTCATTATGAGTGACGAACAATCAGACACAAGGACGCCGGGCCGGCCTTGTAGCGCTCGCCGGGCCTTTTAGCCGACAAACAAACACACACCGGGACTGGTAGCGCTGCGAGGACCTGACAGACGAGGAGAGACGAGGAGGCATGTCGCCTAGGAGGCAGGAAACAAGTCAAGGAGATGGAGGAGATAACAACAAGGGAACCACGGAAAGGAAGGGAGGAAGAGTCGGTGAAAGAAAGGACCTGAGGAAGTGAAAGAGAAAGTAAAAGAAGGAAGGAAACATAGACAAAGGAAGGAAACAAATGAAAGCTGCAGGGAGAAAGGAAAGGAAGGAAGAAAGGAAGGAAATAAGGAAGGAAGGAAGGAAGGAAAGGTGTGAGGAGGAAAGATGCAGGAGGTGAAGAGGTGAAGGAAATAAGTGATGAGGAAACAGGAAAGGAGGTGAATAAAAAAGAAAAACAAGACGAGGATCCTGCTGAAGAAAAACGACCAGCCCTTCAGGAAGAAGAAGAACGCAAATAAACAGTGACTATAAACAAATAAACAGTGACTAAAAACAAATAAACAGTGACTAAAAACAAATAAACAGTGACTAAGAACAAGTAAACAGTGACTAAAAACAAGTAAACAGTGGCTAAAAACAAGTAAACAGTGACTACAAACAAGTAAACAGTGACTAAAAACAAGTAAACAGTGGCTATAAACAAGTAAACAGTGGCTATAAACAAGTAAACAGTAACTATAAACAAGTAGACAGTGACTACAAACAAGTAAACAGTGACTAAGAACAAATAAACAGTGACTAAAAACAAGTAAACAGTGACTACAAACAAGTAAACAGTGACTAAAAACAAGTAAACAGTGGCTATAAACAAGTAAACAGTAACTATAAACAAGTAAACAGTGACTAAAAACAAGTAAACAGTGGCTATAAACAAGTAGACAGTGACTAAAAACAAGTAAACAGTGGCTATAAACAAGTAAACAGTAACTATAAACAAGTAAACAGTGACTACAAACAAGTAAACAGTGATAAGAACAAGTAAACAGTGACTAAAAACAAGTAAACAGTGGCTATAAACAAGTAAACAGTGGCTATAAACAAGTAAACAGTGACTAAGAACAAGTAAACAGTGGCTAAGAACAAGTAAACAGTGACTATAAACAAGTAAACAGTGACTATAAACAAATAAACAGTGACTAAAAACAAATAAACAGTGACTAAGAACAAGTAAACAGTGACTAAGAACAAGTAAACAGTGACTAAGAACAAGTAAACAGTGACTAAACAACATACAAAACTGTTAACGAACAAGCTCCATCTTATCTTAAAGACCTTATTGTACCTTATCATCCTAACAGAGCCCTTCGCTCTGAGACTGCAGGTTTACTTGTGGTTCCCAGAGTTTCCAGAAGTAGAATGGGAGGCAGAGCCTTCAGTTATCAGGCTCCTCTCTTGTGGAATCAGCTCCCAGTTTGGGTTCGGGGGGCAGACACCCTCTCTTCTTTTAAGATTAAGCTTAAAACTTTCCTATTTGACAAGTCTTATAGTTAGGGCTGCTCAGGATCACCTGATCTGTCCCTCAGTTAAGCTGCCATAGGTTTAGACTGCTGGGGGACTCACATGATGCACTGGGCTCCTCTCCTCTCCTCTCCTTTCTGTACTGTCATATATCACCATTACATATGACTAACCTATGTTTCCCCCCCGAGGTTCTGTGTCCTGCTTGTTCTCTCCGTGGATGTCCCTGATCTGGAGCTCAACGTCCCTGATCTGGAGCTCAACGTCCCTGATCTGGAGCTCAACGTCCCTGATCTGCAGCCGCTGGCCTCACCACCTCCAACCCCTACCCCAACCTCTCCTACTATCCCTCCCTCCCTCCTCTTCCCCACTCCCAACCCAACCGGTCGAGGCAGATGTCCTCCCTCCCTGAGCCTGGTTCTGTCGGAGGTTTTTTTCCCCCCTTCCCTACCATGGGGGGTTTTTGGTTCCTTCCCACCGTCGCTGACTGCTTGCTCATAGGGAATCCAAAAGCAACTTTGGATTGTTGGGTTTTTCTGTTTCCTGTTTTACTGTTTCCTGTTCTTTCTTACAATGTTAAGCGCTTTGTGACGACCTGTGTTGTAAATATGCGCTATACAAATAAAACTGAATTGAATTGAATTGAATTAAAAACAAGTAAACAGTGACTATAAACAAATAAACAGTGACTAAAAACAAATAAACAGTGACTAAGAACAAGTAAACGGTGACTAAAAACACGTAAACAGTGACTAAGAACAAGTAAACAGTGACTATAAACAAGTAAATAGTGACATAAACAAGTAAACAGTGACTATAAACAAGGAAACAGTGACATAAACTAGTAAACAGTGACTACAAACAAGTAAACGGTGACTAAAAACACGTAAACAGTGACTAAGAACAAGTAAACAGTAACTATAAACAAGTAAATAGTGACATAAACAAGTAAAAAGTGACTATAAACAAGTAAACAGTGACATAAACTAGTAAACAGTGACTACAAACTAGTAAACAGTGACTAAAAACACGTAAACAGTGACTAAGAACAAGTAAACAGTAACTAAAAACAAGTAAACAGTGACATAAACTAGTAAACAGTGACTATAAACAAGTAAACAGTGAGTAAGAACAAGTAAACAACTCAAGCTGTCCTAAAACACTAGTAAACAGTGACTTAAAATGGAAATGACTCTAAAAACACATCCAAACTAAATAAACGCTGAAAATGAATGAAACAGTGAATAAAAACACTGCAGCTGAAAAAGCAAATAAACAGTGACTGAGATTCAAGGAAACAACATTTTGAGTGCAAACCAACAGCGTGACAGAGTGTGTGTGAACTTCCTGTATGAGGTCCCTCCACAGTGTTTACCTGTCCTTGTGAGGACCTGCAGCTGCCTCGGTCCTCACAGCAGCAGTAAAGTCCCTCCTCCCTCCAGGAGCGTCGTCCTTCAGTCGCTGAGCTTCATAAAGGAAGCAGCTAAAAGCAAACGCTGCTCTCTGAGGATGAACTCCAGGCTTTGTTTCTGTCGCAGCTTTAAGAACTCAGACTTCGTTCTCTGTTTCACCTGAAGGCAGGTTTCATTCCACCTGTAGGAGAAACACACACCGTCTGGAACCAGAGACTGGGTCCAGGTAGAGTCCCTCTGGTTAGCGAGTCACAGCAGAACCAACAGAACCAGCAATAGAACCAATAGAACCAACAGAACAAACAATAGAACCAATAGAACCAACAGAACAAACAATAGAACCAATAGAACCAACAGAACAAACAATAGAACCAATAGAACCAACAGAACTAATACAACCAACAGAACCAACAATACAACCAACAGAACCAACAGAACCAGCAATAGAACCAATAGAACCAGCAATAGAACCAACAGAACCAGCAATAGAACCAACAGAACCAACAGAACAAACAATAGAACCAACAGAACCAACAGAACAAACAATAGAACCAATAGAACCAACAGAACAAACAATAGAACCAACAGAACCAATAGAACTAATAGAACCAATAGAACCAACAGAACTAATAGAACCAACAGAACCAACAATAGAACCAATAGAACCAATAGAACCAATAGAACCAACAGAACCAACAGAACCAACAGAACCAGCAATAGAACCAATAGAACCAATAGAACCAATAGAACCAACAGAACCAACAGAACCAACAGAACCAGCAATAGAACCAATAGAACCAATAGAACCAATAGAACCAACAGAACCAACAGAACCAACAGAACCAGCAATAGAACCAACAGAACCAATAGAACTAATAGAACCAATAGAACCAACAACAGAACCAACAGGACCATATGTATATATATAAATTCATATATATATATAACATATACACACATATAAGTTGCCTATGTATTATTTATGTGTATATCATATATATTTATAGTATATATAATTTAACATATATAAAATATTAAATTATATATGTATGTATATATACATAATGTTCACAAGTGTGTATATATGTATACATTAATATATGTATATATGATATATATAGTGTACATACATATCATATGTGTACATATATGCACATATAAATGTATATATATACTATATCTATTATACATGTATATATATATAATTAATATATAATACATGTCCATATAAATAAATATCAGTTATATACATGTCTATAGATGTATCTGTATAATGATATAAACTGTATGTCTGTTATTATATCCTGATGTAGAATCATGAACGACTGAATGTCTCCATGTTATTAGACTCTTAGTGTGTTTTTAGCGTGTCACATGTTCTCCTCCAGCAGCTCTGTTCATTCATTCTTTAAAGCTGCTCCAGAGACAAGAGACCTGGCTGAGGTAGAATCCTCCATAGGTGGACCTGTCAGCTGGTCCAGGATCTGTCTGGGTCTGGGTCTGTCCTCCTCAGCTGGTCCAGGTTCTGTCTGGGTCTGGGTCTGTCCTCCTCAGCTGGTCCAGGTTCTGTCTGGGTCTGGGTCTGTCCTCCTCAGCTGGTCCAGGATCTGTCTGGGTCTGGGTCTGTCCTCCTCAGCTGGTCCAGGTTCTGTCTGGATCTGGGTCTGTCCTCCTCAGCTGGTCCAGGTTCTGTCTGGGCTCCTTTGTTTCTGAGTGGAGGTTGGTCTTTGTGCTGCTTCTACCTGTAGAGGTAATTAGTCTGCTGCAGTTTCTACCCACGGAGAGTCTAAACGCTGCTGCTGTCAGTCTGTCAGTCACCCAGCAACACACCGGGGGGGGGGACACACACACACACACTTATTATACACACACACACACTTATTATACACACACACACACTTATTATACACACACACACACTTATTATACACACACACACACCTAGAAACACACACACCTAGAAACACACACACACTTACCTCCAGTGTCTGATGACTGCAGGTTGTCGGTTCGGTGTCACAGATGATTTCCTCAACTATTATCCTGTCGACTGTCTTTATCCAACACACACACACACACACACACACACACACACACACACACACACACACTGAGCAGGTATGTGTGATCACTTCCTGTCTCTCAGCAGCATCATCAACATGTGTGTAGAAGGATACGCTGAACAGCAGCACAACCTGAACCTGCCTCCAGTCAGAGTCCAGACCCTCCAGTCAGGGTCCAGACCCTCCAGTCAGGGTCCAGACCCTCCAGTCAGGGTCCAGACCCTCCAGTCAGGGTCCAGACCCTCCAGTCAGAGTCCAGACCCTCCAGTCAGGGTCCAGACCCTCCAGTCAGAGTCCAGACCCTCCAGTCAGAGTCCAGACCCTCCAGTCAGAGTCCAGACCCTCCCCTCCAGTCAGGGTCCAGACCAGGGTCCAGGGTGGTCCAGGTCTCTCTGAGGGCTTCCATTGAGGACCTGTCAGCTGAACCGAGCACAAAGACTTCATTGAGCTCAGAGAGAAACAGCAGAGTGATCCTAAAATGATCCCCTTCAGCCTGACAGGATCCCCGTGGAGACGCTAGCGTGTGTGTGTGTGTGTGTGTGTGTGTGTGTGTGTGTGTGTGTGTGTTAGCCACCATTACTCGCCCACCGTGGCGAGGCTCGGTCCACTCTGGCCCGCTGCATGCTGGGAAAATCTGCAGCTTCCTGCCAGTCTGAGGCTCCGAGCCACGGAGCTAAATGACAGGGTTGACTCCTCCTGGACGCCCCGCGCTGCGAATCCAACGCTCCTCCACTGCTCCTCCACTGCTACCCTGCAATTAGGCTGAGAGCAGGAGGAGGAGGAGGAGGAGGAGGAGGAGGAGGGCTGGCGTGATGAAGGTGTCAGAGCAGGCGAACACGGATAAAGATGGAGGCTCTGATCAGAACATGGAGCAGGTAGAGGCTCAGCTCCCAACCACAGCAGACCTGAGAGCTTCTACAGGAACCAGAACCAAACAGCTGATCCACGGTCCACAGATCGACCACAGAGACGACTACAGCAACGACAACAAGACAATAAAACAACAAGACAACAAAACAACAAGACAACAAAACAACAAAACAACAAGACAACAAGACAACAAAACAATGAAACAACAAGACAACAAAACAACAAAACAACAGATGAAGGACGAAAAAGAAGCAGCCGACTCGACTGTTGTGTACCTGGTGTGTATGTGTCGTGTACCTGGTGTGTACCTGGTGTGTATGTGTCGTGTACCTGGTGTGTACCTGGTGTGTATGTGTCGTGTACCTGGAGCTCCGGTGTTGATGTCACTTCCTGTCCTCTCAGCTCAAACTGGTAATTGGATAATTGTCCAATCAGTCGTGAGCGCTTGTCCACAAATTGGCTGCTAATTGACCTGAGAGCTTGAGAGAGACAACCACCCTCACCACCGTGTGTGTGTGTGTGTGTGTGTGTGTGTGTGTGTGTGTGTGTGTGTCTCAGTGGGGGTTACTAATGGAGCAGGTAGCTGTGAATTCATTACTGTGTCATTTCTAAAGAGGCCGTTTAAATGACCGAACCCCACCGAGCTAAATTACTGCCCTCAGTCTGTCTGTCTGACTGCCTGTCTGTCTGTCCGTCTGACTGTTTCCATATTTTCCTCATTCATATTCACAGCTTAGGACTCAAACATCCATCTGAGGTCTGGTTTCAGGGAGTCTGAGCAGCATCGTCTGTGATGGGAGTGAAAAACAACAGAACTGTGACATCAGCATCATAACGACCAATCAGATCGTCTGTTTTCAGACGCCTGCAGGTCAGTTATTATTCTATAACATGAGACTGAAGCTGTGGTGAGCAGTTTAAATACTGACTTTGACTGTCAGAGGGTTCATCTGACCAGTCCAGAGCATGTAAACAGCTGTTAAAAACACAGGTAAACAGCTGTTAAAAACACAGGTAAACAGCTGTTAAAAACACAGGTAAACAGCTGTTAAAAACACAGGTAAACAGCTGTTTAAAACACGGGTAAACAGCTGTTAAAAACACGGGTAAACAGCTGCTAAAAACACAGGTAAACAGCTGTTAAAAACACGGGTAAACAGCTGTTAAAAACACAGGTAAACAGCTGTTAAAAACACGGGTAAACAGCTGTTAAAAACACAGGTAAACAGCTGTTAAAAACACAGGTAAACAGCTGTTAAAAACACAGGTAAACAGCTGTTAAAAACACGGGTAAACAGCTGCTAAAAACACAGGTAAACAGCTGTTAAAAACACAGGTAAACAGCTGTTAAAAACACAGGTAAACAGTTGCGAAAAACACAGGTAAACAGTTGCTAAAAACACGTAAACAGCTGTTAAAAACACGGGTAAACAGCTGTTAAAAACACGGGTAAACAGCTGCTAAAAACACAGGTAAACAGCTGTTAAAAACACGGGTAAACAGCTGTTAAAAACACGGGTAAACAGTTGCTAAAAACACGTAAACAGCTGTTAAAAACACGGGTAAACAGCTGTTAAAAACAGGTAAACAGTTGCTAAAAACACAGGTAAACAGTTGCTAAAAACACAGGTAAACAGCTGTTAAAAACACAGGTAAACAGCTGTTAAAAACACAGGTAAACAGCTGTTACAAACACAGGTAAACAGCTGTTAAAAACACGGGTAAACAGTTGTTAAAAACACAGGTAAACAGTTGCTAAAAACACGTTAACAGCTGTTAAAAACACGGGTAAACAGCTGTTAAAAACGGGTAAACAGTTGCTAAAAACACGTAAACAGCTGTTAAAAACACGGGTAAACAGCTGTTAAAAACACAGGTAAACAGTTGCTAAAAACAAGGGTAAACAGTTGTTAAAAACACAGGTAAACAGCTGTTAAAAACACGGGTAAACAGTTGTTAAAAACACAGGTAAACAGTTGCTAAAAACAATGGTAAACAGCTGTTAAAAACACAGGTAAACAGCTGTTAAAAACACGGGTAAACAGTTGTTAAAAACACAGGTAAACAGTGCGTAAAAACACAAATAAACAGATGCTAAAAATGAAAAATAAACAAAACTGAAAATACAAGTAAACAGCAACAATAAAAGCAACCAGCTGCTAAACTGCAGGAAGTCATAAAGTCATAATAAGCTAATACTCTACTGACACTCTGCTAACACTATGCTAACAATCTGCTAACACTATGCTAACCCTCTGCTAATACTCTGCTAATATTCTGCTAACCGTCTGCTAACACTCAACTGACACTCTACTTACACTCTGCTAATATTCTGCTAACACTCTGCTAATATTCTGCTAATATTCTGCTAATATTCTTCTAATATTCTGCTAACACTCTACTTACACTCTGCTAATATTCTGCTAACACTCTACTTACACTTTGCTAATATTCTGCTAACACTCTGCTAATATTCTGCTAACACTCTGCTAATATTCTGCTAACACTCTGCTAATATTCTGCTAACACTCTACTTACACTTTGCTAATATTCTGCTAACACTCTGCTAATATTCTGCTAACACTCTACTTACACTTTGCTAATATTCTGCTAACACTCTGCTAATATTCTGCTAACACTCTGCTAATATTCTGCTAATATTCTGCTAACACTCTACTTACACTTTGCTAATATTCTGCTAACCCTCTGCTAATACTCTGCTAATATTCTGCTAATATTCTGCTAATATTCTGCTAATATTCTGCTAATATTCTGCTAACACTCTGCTAACTTTAATAACCTGCTGCTAACATAAAATAATTGAAGTGTGTTTGTTGCATCGCTCAGACTCTGTTCTGCAGCAGAAGCCAAACATTAAAGCTCCAGACACCTGAGACAGTCTCAGGAAGACCCCCGTCTTTAATGGTGAGGCGAGGCTGACGAGTTCGGCTGGAAATCCAGAGATAATTGTGGTTTTATATCCGTTAAATGGAAGCCGAGTCTCCAAACATCCTGATGAAAATGACAGAATCACAAAGGCTTTGTTGGAACTCAGCGTAAACAGAAGGTCCAATAAAGAGAGAACAAAGAGGAAGTGAATGTGACAGGAGCCGTGAAAGGAAACAAGCAGTCCTTCAGCCGCAGCTCAAAACAAAGAGCACATTACCATCAGCTGCAGCCACAAAGGCTCACAGCACAAAGAGCCTCAGGTGTGACGAGGAGGAGGAGGAAGACGAAGGTCGGCTAACTTCTGAAGTTCAACCTGTTCATCTGCTGCTGAGCTCAGACTGGAGCCGTCTCCATGGAAACCTGATCAATGACTGATAGGTGATCAATGTCTGATTCACTGGTGCTGCTTTAAGACGTTCAGATTCCTCGTCATCATCATCATCATCATCATCTTCCTCCCACAACCAGAACACAGCACCAGCCTTCATAACTAGACCTCCACCGATGAACCAGAACCTGGGCTCAAAGTAAAACCTGAAACCTCAAACCGACATTTGAAGCTTCGTCTCAAAGAAAAGATGAAGAAAGCAAGTTTAATCTGGAATTAAATCATCATCATATTCAACACCATGATGCTGCCACCACCATGCTTCATGTCATGATGCTGCCACCACCATGCTTCATGTCATGATGCTGCCACCACCGTGCTTCATGTCATGATGCTGCCACCACCGTGCTTCATGTCATGATGCTGCCACCACCATGCTTCATGTCATGATGCTGCCACCACCGTGCTTCACGTCATGATGCTGCCACCACCGCTTGCTGCTGCCACCACGTCATGATGCTGCCACCACCGTGCTGCCACCACCGTGCTTCACGTCATGATGCCACCATGCTGCCACCACCGTGCTTCACGTCATGATGCTGCCACCACCGTGCTTCACGTCATGATGCCGCCACCACCGTGCTTCACGTCATGATGCCGCCACCACCGTGCTTCACGTCATGATGCTGCCACCACCGTGCTTCACGTCATGATGCTGCCACCACCGTGCTTCACACCATGATGCTGCCACCACCGTGCTTCACACCATGATGCTGCCACCACCGTGCTTCACACCATGATGCTGCCACCACCGTGCTTCACACCATGATGCTGCCACCACCGTGCTTCACACCATGATGCTGCCACCACCGTGCTTCACACCGTGATGCTGCCACCGCCGTGCTTCACACCGTGATGCTGCCACCGCCGTGCTTCACATCATGATGCTGCCACCACCGTGCTTCACACCATGATGCTGCCACCACCGTGCTTCACACCATGATGCTGCCACTACCATGCTTCACATCATGATGCTGCCACCACCGTGCTTCACACCATGATGCTGCCACCACCGTGCTTCACGTCATGATGCTGCCACCACCGTGCTTCACGTCATAATGCTGCCACCACCATGCTTCTTATCATGATGCTGCCACCACCGTGCTTCACACCATGATGCTGCCACCATCGTGCTTCACACCATGATGCTGCCACCACCATGCTTCACATCATGATGCTGCCACCATCGTGCTTCACACCATGATGCTGCCACCACCATGCTTCACACCATGATGCTGCCACCACCATGCTTCACATCATGATGCTGCCACCACCATGCTTCACATCATGATGCTGCCACCACCGCTTCACATCATGATGCCACCACCATCACATCATGATGCTGCCACCGCCATGCTTCACACACCATGATGCTGCCACCACCATGCTTCACATCATGATGCTGCCACCACCATGCTTCACATCATGTGATGCTGCCACCACCGTGCTTCACACCATGATGCTGCCACCACCGTGCTTCACACCGTGATGCTGCCACCGCCGTGCTTCACACCGTGATGCTGCCACCACCATGCTTCACATCATGATGCTGCCACCACCGTGCTTCACACCATGATGCTGCCACCACCGTGCTTCACACCATGATGCTGCCACCACCGTGCTTCACATCATGATGCTGCCACCACCGTGCTTCACAATGGGGATGTTGTGTTTGTGATGATGTTCAGTGTTTGGTGTCCAGCAAACATAGACTCTAGTCTAATTTTTAAAATGTTTTTCTAATTTCTTAATTTTATTTTTTCTTATTAACTATTTCTTCGTATTATTATTAATAATAATTATGATTATTACTAATAATAGTCATGGAGCTAATGGTGGTATTACTAATTATTGTTGTTATTACTAATTATTACAAACCTCCTGACCGTCCCCAGGACCAGGCATCGATCTGGGGGACAGAGTTTTCTCTCCCTTTAGAACTCACTCCTGTAACATATCCATGATACCGTCGACCACCTTCAAGACTAAACTAAAAACACACCTGTTCTTCACCCCTTTCAACCTGTAACCTCTCTAAATATATACACACTATACACAACACATTATTGACAGACTTCCATCATGTGTTTTACTTTCTAATTCACTTTCAGCTGTTTTTGTTCTGTTTTCTGTTTGATTGATTGGTTTTTTATACCTGTTTGTTTTTAACCTGTGAAGCCTCTTTGAGTTTTGGGAAAGCGATCTATAAATGCAGCATATTATTATTGTTGTTACTAATATAAAAATAAACAATAATAATAATAATAATAATAAGCGTTATTATTATCATGTCGGTCCTCCCACAACCTCAGCTTCATACACACAGTTTAGTTTTCATCACTTCAACTGTTTTCACATGAGATGCTTCAATTAACTGAACTGACACTGAATTACTGACTTTATGAGGACCTGCTGGTTGTTTTAGTCCCCATAAGAAGCAACATTCATGTCCCCACAACATGACTAACACACACACACACACACACACACACACACACTGTGAGCCTCAGCTGTGTCAGTTCCTGCAGACAGATGGACTGTTTTTTTTACGGCGTGACCCTGAACACAACACAACGCTCCGGTGTTTTGTAGCAGCACAAAGAGCAGCTGGTGGTTCCACTCAGACGTTCTAACAGGAGAACCTCTGCAGAACCAAACAGGAGCCTGTCACGGGGTTCCTCCTGTGTCTCCTCCTCTGAGAACGGTCTCATTTTAAAGGCTGGTTTGTTCTAAGTGTTGAGGATCAGCTGGGTGGAACTCGTTAATTCTCCGTCTAATCAGCCTGAAGCCTGTTTTATCAGAGTCCTGACTGATTGAGGCTGATCATAAACACCATCTAGCCCCGTGTAAACTGACGGTAAAAACCACATGAACAGACTTTAAACTGGAGAAGGAAAGCAGTCAGACAAATGTTCAGATTCTCCTCCATCTGGCTGTAGTTCTCCCTGCGGCCTGTAGGAGGCGCTGCAGGGACTCTGATCAGCTGCAGCTCTCATAATCACACGTCTCCACTCTCAGCGTTCGGTCCTCAGCCTCGACACAATGAAGAGCCGTGAATATTTCCCAGCAGAGAAAGTGAATCTATTGAAGCTCCTGACTTTGTCCTCCAGCGGCGAACGCTCCTCCTGAAAGCAGCACTCAGGAGGCGGCTCTCTTTCAGCGCCCAACCTGATTATCACACGGCTGTGAAAGGAGGCGCCGGAGGTCACCGCCGCTGAAGCAGGTCAGGAACCGGCAGGAAAAGGCTCCGACTGGAGGACCTGCTCAGGGTGCCGGTCTTTGTGTCGCTGTGAGGACCGAGGCTGAACCGCAGAGCAGAACCAGGACCCGATGACGTGTCCTCACAAGGCCTGAAACTCACACAGGTCCACACAGTCACTGGTGGTTCCACTGGTTCTACTGGTTCCACTGGTTCCGCTGGTTCTACTGGTTCCACTGGTTCTACTGGTTCCACTGGTTCCGCTGGTTCTACTGGTTCCACTGGTTCCACTGGTTCTACTGGTTCTACTGGTTCCACTGGTTCTACTGGTTCTACTGGTTCCACTGGTTCCGCTGGTTCCGCTGGTTCTACTGGTTCCGCTGGTTCCGCTGGTTCTACTGGTTCCACTGGTTCTACTGGTTCCACTGGTTCCACTGGTTCTACTGGTTCCACTGGTTCCGCTGGTTCCACTGGTTCTACTGGTTCTACTGGTTCCGCTGGTTCCGCTGGTTCTACTGGTTCCACTGGTTCCCCTGGTTCCGCTGGTTCCACTGGTTCCACTGGTTCTACTGGTTCCACTGGTTCCGCTGGTTCCACTGGTTCTACTGGTTCCACTGGTTCCGCTGGTTCTACTGGTTCCACTGGTTCTACTGGTTCCACTGGTTCCACTGGTTCTACTGGTTCTACTGGTTCCACTGGTTCCGCTGGTTCCACTGGTTCTACTGGTTCTACTGGTTCCGCTGGTTCCGCTGGTTCTACTGGTTCTACTGGTTCCCCTGGTTCCGCTGGTTCCACTGGTTCCACTGGTTCTACTGGTTCCACTGGTTCCGCTGGTTCTACTGGTTCCACTGGTTCTACTGGTTCCGCTGGTTCCGCTGGTTCTACTGGTTCCGCTGGTTCTACTGGTTCCACTGGTTCCACTGGTTCCACTGGTTCTACTGGTTCCACTGGTTCCGCTGGTTCCGCTGGTTCCGCTGGTTCCACTGGTTCCACTGGTTCTACTGGTTCCACTGGTTCTACTGGTTCCACTGGTTCCACTGGTTCCACTGGTTCCGCTGGTTCTACTGGTTCCACTGGTTCCGCTGGTTCTACTGGTTCCACTGGTTCCACTGGTTCCACTGGTTCCGCTGGTTCTACTGGTTCCACTGGTTCCGCTGGTTCTACTGGTTCCACTGGTTCTACTGGTTCCACTGGTTCCGCTGGTTCTACTGGTTCCACTGGTTCCACTGGTTCCGCTGGTTCCACTGGTTCCACTGGTTCCACTGGTTCCACTCAGATACTTCAGAACATTTTAAGGTTCTCATTTCAGACGTTAACGTTTTAGTTTCAGAGACAAACTCAGATCAGTGTGGTCTACGTGAAACACATACATCTGGCTAGACCTGGTTCTGACTGGACCTGGTTCTGACTGGACCTGGTTCTTCATGATTCTGACTGGACCTGATCCTAACCTGAACCTGGTCCTACATGGTTGTAGCTGGACCTGGTTCTGACTGGACTTGATCCTAACCTGAACCTGGACCTATATGGTTCTGGCTGGACCTGGTTCTTCATGGTTCTGACTGGATGTGATCTTAACCTGAACCTGGTCCTACATGGTTCTGACTGGACCTGGTCCTATATGGTTCTGACCAGACCTGATTCTGACTGGGCTTGGTTCTTCATAATTCTGACTGGACCTGGTTCTGGCTGGACCTGATCCTAACCTGAACCTGGTCCTACATGGTTCTGACTGGACCTGGTTCTAACCTGAACCTGGTCCTACATGGTTCTGACTGGATCTGGTTCTTCATGATTCTGACTGGACCTGATTCTAACCTGTACCTGGTCCTACATGGTTCTAACATGGACCTGGTTCTGGCTGGACCTGATCCTAACCTGAACCTGGTCCTACATGGTTCTGGCTGGACCTGATCCTAACCTGAACCTGGTCCTACATGGTTCTGACTGGACCTGGTTCTTCATGATTCTGACTGGACCTGATCCTAACCTGAACCTGGTCCTACATGGTTCTAACATGGACCTGGTTCTGCCTGGGCCCGGCGGTCCCCCTATGGTTGGCGGTCCTCGTGCTGCCGGCGGGTTGAGAGCTGCTAATTGAATTTCACGGCGTCTTTGTGAGGCTCCTCCACCTTCTGTTGTCGCTCAGGAACCGAGTGGTGCTGAATGAAAGTGTGTTTATGGGGGGGCATCAAATGGCTCTTTAACGATAAATGGTCTATTCAGCGAGTGTGTGTGTGTGTGTGTGTGTGTGTGTGTGTAATAGACAAGCCTATATACTCCCAAACAATGGCGCCCCTCCCCCGGCGGCGGTGGGGGGGCGGCGGAGGATCAAGGCCTCTGCAGCCCATGAATTCATTACCGCTGCTTTCTGGCTG
Organism: Dascyllus trimaculatus; assembly: GCA_024666655.1. Taxonomy (NCBI): domain Eukaryota; kingdom Metazoa; phylum Chordata; class Actinopteri; family Pomacentridae; genus Dascyllus; species Dascyllus trimaculatus. Next base: position 259,319 of record CM045449.1, read on the forward strand.
CTTCGTCTTCATCGTGTTCAAATGAGCAATAAAAGAGGCTTAGTGGGGGGGGCAAGAGAGGAACTTTTGTGAGGAGGGAGGCTGCAGTGTGGAGAATGGGGAGTGACGGGTGGCTAATCTGGTATCCATCTGCTGCTGCCGTATTCATGACCCCCCCCCTAAACGACACCTAAACATGGACTAAATGTTGGTGGACGGGGGCTCCGTCAGCGACACCCGGCCCCCGCCACACAAAGGGACCCCCCCAAAGGAGCTCATAATTAGATTAAAACTCCTAATAAATGAAGTGTGTGAGTGACGGAGGCTGGGAGACTCTGTCTGGACCCCGCCCCCCAGACCCCCCCATGAAGGTCCTGCTTCCACTGCTGGACCAGAGACCTGAACCCTGGACTCCTTCATGTCAGAGTGAAGACTGGTTTCTACAAAGTGATGCCACTGAATTAAAACATAAACCATGAGTCCAGGTCCATCAGAGTCCATCAGAGTCCATCAGAGTCCTCCAGAGTCCTCAGTAGAAGAACCTTCAGCTGCATCTCTGGTCCTGACTTGGTCTCCATCAGTCTGACCTTCTTCATGAACTGTTCAACTCTGTCACAGAACTGTTCTAGTCCAGACTCTAGTTCTCAGGTGGATTCAGGTCTGGACCCTCCAGAACCTCCACCTTGTTGTCTTCAAACCATCTCTGTTTACTTCATCGTCTGGATGGAACCTGATCTTCTCCAGGTCTCAGTTCTCTATCAGACTCATCAGGTCGTCCAGGACTCTCTAGACTCTGCTGCATTCATTGACCCTCTACCTTTACAAGCCTTCCAGGACCTGCTGCTGAGGAACATCCTCACATCATGATGCTGCCACCACCGTGCTTCACGTCATGATGCTGCCACCACCATGCTTCACGTCATGATGCTGCCACCACCGTGCTTCACATCATGATGCTGCCACCACCGTGCTTCACATCATGATGCTGCCACCGTGCTTCACGTCATGATGCTGCCACCACCGTGCTTCACATCATGATGCTGCCACCACCGTGCTTCACATCATGATGCTGCCACCACCGTGCTTCACATCATGATGCTGCCACCACCGTGCTTCACATCATGATGCTGCCACCACCGTGCTTCACGTCATGATGCTGCCACCACCGTGCTTCACGTCATGATGCTGCCACCACATGCTTCAATCATGATGCTGCCACCACCGTGTGCTTCCATGTCATGATGCTGCCACCACCGTGCTTCACATCATGATGCTGCCACCACCGTGCTTCACATCATGATGCTGCCACCACCGTGCTTCACATCATGATGCTGCCACCACCGTGCCATGATGCTGCCACCACCGTGCTTCACATCATGATGCTGCCACCACCATGCTTCACATCATGATGCTGCCACCACCGTGCTTCTCATCATGATGCTGCCACCACCGTCATGATGCTGCCACCACCATGCTTCACGTCATGATGCTGCCACCACCATGCTTCACATCATGATGCTGCCACCACCATGCTTCACGTCATGCTGCCACCACCATTCACGTCATGATGCTGCCACCACCGTGCTTCACATCATGATGCTGCCACCACCATGCTTCACGTCATGATGCTGCCACCACCGTGCTTCACGTCATGATGCTGCCACCACCGTGCTTCACATCATGATGCTGCCACCACCGTGCTTCACGTCATGATGCTGCCACCACCGTGCTTCACGTCATGATGCTGCCACCACCGTGCTTCACATCATGATGCTGCCACCATGCTTCACATCATGATGCTGCCACCACCGTGCTTCACATCATGATGCTGCCACCACCATGCTTCACATCATGATGCTGCCACCACCATGCTTCACACATGATGCTGCCACCACCGTGCTTCACATCATGATGCTGCCACCACCATGCTTCACATCATGATGCTGCCACCACCGTGCTTCACCATGATGCTGCCACCACCGTGCTTCACATCATGATGCTGCCACCACCGTGCACCACCATGCTTCACATCATGATGCTGCCACCACCGTGCTTCACATCATGATGCTGCCACCACCGTGCTTCACGTCATGATGCTGCCACCACCATGCTTCACAACATGATGCTGCCACCACCGTGCTTCACATCATGATGCTGCCACCACCGTGCTTCACATCATGATGCTGCCACCACCATGCTTCACGTCATGATGCTGCCACCACCATGCTTCACGTCATGATGCTGCCACCACCATGCTTTCATCATGATGCTGCCACCACCATGCTTCACATCATGATGCTGCCACCACCATGCTTCACTCCATGATGCTGCCACCACCATGCTTCACTCCATGATGCTGCCACCACCATGCTTCACATCATGATGCTGCCACCACCATGCTTCACGTCATGATGCTGCCACCACCATGCTTCACTCCATGATGCTGCCACCACCATGCTTCACATCATGATGCTGCCACCACCATGCTTCACTCCATGATGCTGCCACCACCATGCTTCACATCATGATGCTGCCACCACCATGCTTCACGTCATGATGCTGCCACCACCATGCTTCACGTCATGATGCTGCCACCACCGTGCTTCATGTCATGATGCTGCCACCACCATGCTTCACATCATGATGCTGCCACCACCATGCTTCACGTCATGATGCTGCCACCACCGTGCTTTAATCATGATGCTGCCACCACCGTGCTTTAATCATGATGCTGCCACCACCGTGCTTCATGGTGAGGATGGGGTGGTTATGACGATCTTCAGGTCATGTAATTTTACAAATAGTAATTTCATTTGACCATAAATTTATACTATTTTTTGTGTTATTTAAATCTACATTCCAGTTTGAGGTTGAAGCAGTTTATTTACCATTTTTTTGTCCTTAATATACTTTTTTTTCTTTCAAGCAGCGCAGATACTTATAAAATGATTACCTGTAGTACAACTAAACATTTTTTTAGGGAATCACAGTTAAAGATGTTCATGTTCTGCGTTGTGCTAACCGTACAGGAGACTTTAATGCTCAAAAGAGGAGTGTGATGGAGCACAGCTCAGTCCTGCTGCATGCTGGGAAACAGAGGTGGAGGATAAATACAAATAAAAGCTGTGAAATGAAATGACGGAGGTGTTTCCAGCGGCTGTAATAGTTCTGCTGCTGCTGTTGTTGACTCTCAGCAGCAGAGATTGAAACTCAGATGACATTTTGTGTTGGGAGCTGATGTGGGTTTCCTCAGCGGGCGGTCCAGCTGCACTTCATTATCACTTAGACACACAGGAGGGTGAAATCAGCCTGTTTGTATTCAGCCTCAGACAAACATGACTCCTCTTCATCGCCTCCTCCGTCACTTTCTGTCTGTCTTTATCCTCCGACGCAGCTCGCTACAAACACCGGTCTGGATGCTGCTGCTGATAATAGCAGCTCCTCCATCGACTCGTCTGTGCGGTTATTTCATTATTTTTAAACGAGCGCTTCATTTACGTTCATGTTTTTGTGACACGGTGAAAATAAGGCAGCAAGGAAGCCAGAATAATACGATAAAAGGAGGTACGACCTGTATGTTGGTACGGTGGAACACTGAACAACTGTAAAACTGTGGAGGTAACAGCAAATGACTGTAAATGATGGTATTTATATCTGTGGTCTGAATATAAGACTACTGAGGTCTGAATATAAGACTACTGTGGTCTGAATATAAGACTACTGAGGTCTGAATATAAGACTACTGTGGTCTGAATATAAGACTACTGTGGTCTGAATATAAGACTACTGTGGTCTGAATATAAGACTACTGAGGTCTGAATATAAGACTACTGTGACCTGAATATAAGACTACTGAGGTCTGAATATAAGACTACTGAGGTCTGAATATAAGACTACTGTGGTCTGAATATAAGACTACTGTGGTCTGAATATAAGACTACTGAGGTCTGAATATAAGATTACTGTGGTCTGAATATAAGACTACTGAGGTCTGAATATAAGACTACTGAGGTCTGAATATAAGACTACTGTGACCTGAATATAAGACTACTGAGGTCTGAATATAAGACTACTGAGGTCTGAATATAAGACTACTGTGGTCTGAATATAAGACTACTGTGGTCTGAATATAAGACTACTGAGGTCTGAATATAAGACTACTGAGGTCTGAATATAAGACTACTGTGACCTGAATATAAGACTACTGAGGTCTGAATATAAGACTACTGTGGTCTGAATATAAGACTACTGAGGTCTGAATATAAGACTACTGTGGTCTGAATATAAGACTACTGTGACCTGAATATAAGACTACTGTGGTCTGAATATAAGACTACTGTGGTCTGAATATAAGACTACTGTGACCTGAATATAAGACTACTGTGACCTGAATATAAGACTACTGTGACCTGAATATAAGACTACTGTGGTCTGAATATAAGACTACTGTGACCTGAATATAAGACTACTGACGTCTGAATATAAGACTACTGAGGTCTGAATATAAGACTACTGAGGTCTGAATATAAGACTACTGAGGTCTGAATATAAGACGACAACAATTAATGCTAATTCAACTAATCTCCATGAATTCTGCGCCACCTTGCAATTTCGTCCAATCACCGCCACTTTTCCGCAACTTTGTCCCGCCTCCCGTGAGTTCCACCAATCACAGCAGTCCCCAGTAATGCACGTACGTCACCGGATTCACTTCCTTGTTTATGGTTTGAAGATACAGATACGTATGCAACAAAAACTACTGCAGAACAATTCCCTGATGTTCTTCACCAAAGCGGAGCTAAACTGTTTTCACCCCGTGGAATATTGAGGTGGAACACAAACCAAAACCATCCACTGACAAACACTTTTCTACCGTAAACATATCAGGAGAATGGGTGAAACCAGCGGACCACAGACCAGACAAACCACCGTGATGAAGCTGTTGATCCAGATCTGTGGCAGCACTGAAACAATGAAGGTCAGTTAGATTCATTAACTGACGTGACGAGCTGTGAGCGTGTGTGTGTGAACACGCGTGTGCCAGGATGTGGAATTAACTCTTTAAGCTTTTAACATTTTTAATGAATTATACAAAACAAAGAAAAAAATGCAACTTTTTAGCAATTTTTTACCGTCTCCTGCAATTTTATTGCAACAAATACGTTCAAACATCGCAGCTTTTTAGAAAAGCTGCTGAATTCAGACATTTTAGGAGCAACAATCTGGAAAAACGCCCAAGAAACCCTGGAGGGACTGATTTATACAGTTAACCGTTGTAGGAAGCTCTTCTCTTCTTCAGTTTGCATGTTGTTGTTAGTTATTGTTTGTTGCTAGTTTGAGGACCGGCTTCTGGACAGAATTAATATCGTTCCAATGAAACGGCTTTGTGATTTAAATGTAATTTTTGTGTATTTTGTGGTGGTTTCGTGTCGTTGCAGCGTCTCCTTGTGTTTTTGTGTGTCTCCTTGTGTTTTTGTGTGTCTTCTTGTGTTTTTGTGTGTCTTCTTGTGTTGTTGTGCGTCTTCTTGTGTTGTTGTGTGTCTTCTTGTGTTGTTGTGTGTCTTCTTGTGTTGTTGTGTGTCTTCTTGTGTTGTTGTGTGTCTTCTTGTGTTGTTGTGCGTCTTGCTGTGGTGATTTTTCCTGTTTTTGTGGTGATGAATGTTGAATTCTGATGAAACAAAGAGTTGATTAACACAGACTGACAACAGGCTGCAGCAGAATGAAGAAGAAGACATGTGGAAATCAAAGGTTCCTGTTTGTGGAGTCTGATGAACACTCAGTGTGTGTGTGTGTGTGTGTGTGTGTGTGTGTGTGTGTGTGTGTAATGTGTAATGGATGCAGTCTGCAGGAGGTCTCTGTAATGCATCGTCTAAAAGCAGCAGGCTACAGTAATACAGACACACACACCTGAAAACACACAGTTCATCATGTGACCAAAAGTATGTGGACACATCAGAGGTCTGAATATAAGACTACTGAGGTCTGAATATAAGACTACTGAGGTCTGAATATAAGACTACTGTGGTCTGAATATAAGACTACTGAGGTCTGAATATAAGACTACTGTGGTCTGAATATAAGACTACTGAGGTCTGAATATAAGACTACTGTGGTCTGAATATAAGACTACTGAGGTCTGAATATAAGACTACTGAGGTCTGAATATAAGACTACTGAGGTCTGAATATAAGACTACTGACGTCTGAATATAAGACTACCGAGGTCTGAATATAAGACTACTGTGGTCTGAATATAAGACTACTGAGGTCTGAATATAAGACTACTGACGTCTGAATATAAGACTACTGAGGTCTGAATATAAGACTACTGAGGTCTGAATATAAGACTACTGACGTCTGAATATAAGACTACTGAGGTCTGAATATAAGACTACTGACGTCTGAATATAAGACTACTGAGGTCTGAATATAAGACTACTGTGGTCTGAATATAAGACTACTGAGGTCTGAATATAAGACTACTGTGGTCTGAATATAAGACTACTGTGGTCTGAATATAAGACTACTGAGGTCTGAATATAAGACTACTGTGGTCTGAATATAAGACTACTGAGGTCTGAATATAAGACTACTGAGGTCTGAATATAAGACTACTGTGGTCTGAATATAAGACTACTGAGGTCTGAATATAAGACTACTGAGGTCTGAATATAAGACTACTGTGGTCTGAATATAAGACTACTGAGGTCTGAATATAAGACTACTGTGGTCTGAATATAAGACTACTGGTTTCTCTTTGACTCCTGTGGTCAGAACCGGTTCAGTCCATCTAAATGTGTCGTCTCCATGACTCAGACTGGTTTCTTCAGGTTCTTGATGGTCTAAGTCAGGACTTTCTTTGGGGGGACCAGTCTAGAACCTTCATTCCAGCCTGATGGAACCATTTCTTCACCACTTTGATGTGTTTGGGCTCATTGTCTGGTTGGAACATCCAGCTGTGTCCCAGATCAACCTTCTGCTGATGGTTTTAGGTTCTGATCCTCCTCCTTCATTGTTCCATTGACTTTGTGTGAAGCTCCAGTTCCACAGAGCATGATGCTGCCACCTCCATGCTGATGGTAGGTCTGGTGTTGTTGGGGTTGAAGGCCTCACCTTCTCTCCTCAGTCTTTGTTCCATCTGACCTCAGAACTTTCCTCCAGAAGGCCTTTTCTTTGTCCATGTGATCAGTGGAGCTTTAAGGTTCTGCTTCTAGAGGAAGAACTTCCTTCTTCATGGAGCCTCTCAGCTCATGTTGATGTCCAACCCTGTGGACACTGACAGCTGTGTTCCAGCAGCTTCTGGTTCATCCAGACCTGCTTTCTGCTGGTTCCTGGTTGACTCTGGACCATCCTGACCAGGTGTCTCTCAGCAGCAGGTGGTAGTTTGTGTTTCCTTCCTGATGGTGGCAGCAACACACCTGGACCATGAACTTTTTACTACAAACAGGTGATTCTAGGACCTGAAGCTGCTTTGAAACGGCTCCAAGGGACTTTCTGATTGGTTCTAGTCCATGATTTGCTTCTTCAGATCTTTGCTGAGCTCCTCAGACTTTCCCACTGTAGTGTCTGAGTCTAATGAGTGGATCAGTGGTTCTAGTTAAACTGGATCAGAGGAGTCAGCAGCTGTAGTCGATCAGAATCACTCAGGAGAAGATGAGAGGCCATGAAGCTAAGAAAATGTGATTAATTAAACTAAAACTGATGATTCTAGTTTCTTTGTTTATTTATGATCCAGCAGGTTTAGTCGTGTTTCCAGAAGATCTTTAATAAAACTATGAAGGAACCAAACACAGGATTATTTTAACCACTAAGGTTCGTGTTTCAATGGTTCCATCCCAGTAAATCCAGACTTCTAGGAGTCCTTGGAGACTCAGGACGGTCCTGATGAACGTGGTCTTCATGGGGATCCGGTGTTTGTCTGTCCACTACCTGTCTCTCTGGACCGTCTCCAGCAGACGTCCAGCCTCGTTGTGTCGATGCATCTGATTGCAGCAGCCAGCGGGGGGCAGTGAGAGCGAGGCGGGGGGTGGAGATAAGGAGGAGTATTAGAGTCAAATGGACTGGAAACTGAAAGACTAGAGCCAGTGTGTGTGTGTGTGTGTGTGTGTGTGTGTGTGTGTGTGTGTGTGTGTGTGTGTGTGTGAGCAGGCTGAATGAGGGCTGTGGTTTAATCATGTGGATAATGTGAGTTTTTCTTTCCCTCCATCAGGTCTGTCAGGATGTCAGGATCCAGAACAGGTCGGGTCTTTTCAGCCGCTGCTTTTACAGAACCTGCATGTTTGCTGTTGAGCTGCTGTTTGTCTGATTTGGATTTGATACCTGGCAACATGAATCAATATGGGATCAATACCACATGATGAAGTTCTGAGGCTCAGAAATGATGGAAAAAGACAATTAATAGGAGATAAATGTGGACCCAGATCTGTCCCCGTAGTCTCATATAAGACTACTGTTACCTGAATATAAGACTACTGTGGTCTGAATATAAGACTACTGTGGTCTGAATATAAGACTACTGTTACCTGAATATAAGACTACTGTGATCTGAATATAAGACTACTGTGGTCTGAATATAAGACTACTGTGGTCTGAATATAAGACTACTGAGGTCTGAATATAAGACTACTGTGACCTGAATATAAGACTACTGAGGTCTGAATATAAGACTACTGTGGTCTGAATATAAGACTACTGTGACCTGAATATAAGACTACTGAGGTCTGAATATAAGACTACTGTGACCTGAATATAAGACTACTGAGGTCTGAATATAAGACTACTGAGGTCTGAATATAAGACTACTGTGGTCTGAATATAAGACTACTGTGACCTGAATATAAGACTACTGAGGTCTGAATATAAGACTACTGAGGTCTGAATATAAGACTACTGTGGTCTGAATATAAGACTACTGAGGTCTGAATATAAGACTACTGTGGTCTGAATATAATACTACTGAGGTCTGAATATAAGACTACTGTGGTCTGAATATAAGACTACTGTGGTCTGAATATAAGACTACTGTGGTCTGAATATAAGACTACTGTGGTCTGAATATAAGACTACTAGCTTGAGTTTATTAAAACTCAGAAACTGAAGCTAGTCCAGATGCTTTGATTGAAACTACGAGGATAACCATTACCTGGACGACTGAGGATCTTCACAAACATGGACCCACCTTTGTGGACTTCAAGGAAAATATTCATCGTATGAAGGTAAAACTCTGATCATTGATAAAGTTACTGTAGATAAAGGTTCTGATGGTTCTGAGGAGGTTCTGGTGTAACTTCGATTGATCTTAGATCTACTAACTATGATGGGAAATACAGCTGAAAGGAACTAAACCTGGTTCTAACCAGAACCCTGAAACCACCTCAAACTGTCCTTTGTCCCAAAGTGAGGACCAGACTCGACTTCCTCACAAAGACACACACACACACACACACACACACACACACACACACACACACACACACACACTCACACACTCTCTCTCTATTGCTTCTATACTTTCTATTAAGATGCTTTAATGTGAGACAGAAAAGCCCCATATGGTCCAACAAACAGGCCCCCCATTATTAGCAGCACACACACACACAAACACAGACGCACACACCTACACACACATAGACACACACACACACACACAAACGCAGACGCACACACCTACACACACATAGAGACACACACACTGCAGTGGGTCTTAATGCCACTTAAGGCTGTTAGTGTTTCCTGTTGACGTCCAACAACAGGCTCTTCAACAAGCCATCATTTTCCACTCTGCAGCTCTTTACACACACACACACACACACACACACACACGCACACACACACACGCACACACACACACACACACACAGGGAAACTGAACGGACAGAAAATCTCATCATCCAGTATCTGGTTCTATAAACCATCTTTACCTTCATCAACTCAGATCGATCCTGAAAGACTCTGATTTCATCTCTATGCAGCACAAATAATAATAATAATAACAACAATAATATTATAATAATAACAATAACAATAATAATAATAACAACAACAATAATAATGATAATAATAACAACAATAATATTATAATAATAACAATAATAATAATATGAATAATAACAATAATAACATTAATAATACCAATAATTGCAAAAATAACAAAAATGATGAGAATAATAACAATAACAATAATAATAATATTATAATAATAACACTAATAATAATAATAACAATAACAATAATAATAATATTATAATAATAACACTAATAATAATAATAACAATAACAATAATAATAATATTATAATAATAACACTAATAATAATAATAATAATAAGCCAACAATAGGATAATAACTTAAGACAATAGAAATGTTTGCAAAGACGGTGAAACATTAAAAAGGACTAAAATAAACAACATCTGTCTGTAAAATATTTTATATTCCTGGTAATAACTAAAATAACCATCATCAATAAAGATTTTTATTTATTTATTTATTGACATTTTTATTTAGTGGGTTTACTTTATTTAAAATAACAGTAAATACCACTGGGGGGCATTTATTTATTTATGTATTTATTTATTTATTTATGCTGAAGTGATGTCATGTTAAAGTCACTACAGAGGTGAAGATAACTTACAGTTTAATCCTGTTTTAAAGTATTTGCTGTGTTTTAATGTCCCAACAGGAAACACCTGAAAACCAGACCAGCGT